>CAXIWR010000379.1:20000-40927 GCA_964036265.1 Daptonema setosum | reverse complement strand
TGGAGGATTAGCTCGTCCACCCGTGCACTGCTTGGCTTGTTTAGGGTTACTCCGTGTGGCCTTGCATTGTCCCTGCACGCAAGTGAAACATTATGTTCAGTTTGTGATAGCTTTTCACTCCTCAATTTCAAAACTTAACTCCTTCAGTTTTCAGAATTAGTGTTGCCAATGCATTTTAAAAGTTTTTAAACAAGAAAATAAAATAGTTCATCTCACGCTACGTTGTTGTAACACTGCTGACAAAGTTGCATTAATGTTTCACATGCGCGCAGGGACAATGCAAGGCCACACGCAGTAACCATCAATCGGCTATAACAATATTAGATTTGATAATCATTGTTTTTTGCAGTGGTAAAAGTACTGTCGTGGTTCTCACGATCGGATCCTTAACCGGGGCAACGGCTTTAAAAGTGGAGATTCAGTTAGTTAAAGCGCCGACGTTCACACTTACCAGTGTAGCCCTTATTTAGTCAAATTAAACCCTTGATATACAGCAAATGTATAGATTGGTCTAAGCCTATATCTATGTTGAAAACTATAACTATTAGCACATATATGCAGTAGCAGAAAATCCTAATTTTCAGAGAGGATGAAATTCGGCTGTACGGAAACACGAGTTGGTTGTGGTGATAGTTTATCGTAGTAGTAGCGGTAGCTACTACTATATATGATTGGGCCCGAAAGTTTAATTTCAGCCCTAAATAATCATCCTATAAACTTTTAATTGGCACCATTGAATTCTCCATAGTTTAAAACCTGGGGGTAGCCAAAATTTCTAATTGTTTTAATTAACGGCACACGCGCAAGGACCAGCGCAAGCGCACGCCTACCCTTAACGCAAGCAACTTTGTTTTTTTCGCCAAGTGGGACAAACCCATAACTGTTTTTAAAACGTCCCGGTTAGCAAGTGTGTTACCACTGTTGTATACACACACGCGTGGTCCAAGGAATGTGATGAAAATTGATAGGCTCTCATAAAGTAGCGAGCTGATTTTTTGGCGAAAATAACGGATCAAGGCGCAAGCAAGATACTGAATCTTGATGTGCCATGGCACATATGTGATGGCACATTTTGTGGCTCAAATTTTGGTTCCATTCCATTTAAATCTGGATTAGACTGAATGGAAGAAAGTTTTTTTTGTAAAGCTGACGTTCTGGTCGCTGAAAGTTTTATCATGGAGCTAACGTTCGAAGGCGCAAACAATATAATGGATACTTAAGTGGCACATTGAGGCTTTAATTAATGTTCTTTCATTGCAGGGTGACCGAAAATTCTTTATACAGGGGGATTCGAAATTACAATACAGGGTGATATGAAATTTCTTTTTACGGTTACTAAAACAGTTGTAGTTGATGTCCCAAAAACCATTACAGGGTTACCGTAAAAATTTCTATTCAAAATTTCATTACAGGGTGATCGAAAATTCATCATACAGGGTGAATCGAAACTCAATAACTGAGTGATAAGGATTTTTTCCACTTACAATTGCTGACCCAAAAGTCATTACAGGATGCTTGAAATTGTCTTTGGCGAAAATTTCATTACAGGGTGACATGAAATTCTCCAATACAACGTGATATGAAATTTTATTTTACGGTTACTACAGCATTTGTAGTTGATGTCCCAAAAATCATTACAGGGTTACCGTTAAATCTCTAATCAAAATTTCGTTACAGGGTGACCGAAAATTCATTATGCAGGGTGTATCGAAATTTCAAAACGAGTAATATTGAATTTTTATACTTACAATTGTTAACCCAAAAGTCATTACAGGGTGGTTGAAATTGTCTTTGGCAAAAATTTCGTTACAGGGTGACTGAAAATTCTTTATACAACGTGATATGAAATTTCATTTCACGGTTACTACAGCATTTGTAGTTGATGTCCCAAAAACCATCACAGGGTTACCGTAAAATCTCTATCCAAAATTTCGTTACAGGGTGATTGAAAATGCATTACAGGGTGGTTGAAATTGTCTTTGAAAAAAATTTCATTACAGGGTGACTCGAAATTCCAATACAGGGTGATATGAAAATTTCATTTTACGGTACAGCATTTAAAGTTGATGTCCCAAAAATCATTACAGGGTAACCGAAAAATTACTATTCAAAATTTCATTACAGGGTGACCGAAAATTAATTATGCAGGGTGAATCGAAACTTCAAAACGAGTGATATAGATTTTTACGTTAGCACTTACCATTGGTAACGCAAAACCGAAAAATCTTCACTCGAAAATTTCATTACAGGGTGATCGAAAATTCATCATACAGGATGAATCGAAATTTCAAAACTCAGTTATAAGGATTTTTTACTTACAATTGTTGACCCAAAAGTCATTACAGGGTGGTTGAAATCCTCCTTGGCGAAAATTTCAATACAGGGTGACTCGAAATTCCAAAACAGGGTGATATGAAATTTCATTTTACGGTTACTACAGCATTTGTAGTTGATGTCCCAAAAACCATTACAGGGTTACTGAAAAATATTTGTCCAAAATTTCATTACAGGGTGACCGAAAATTCATTATGCAGGGTGAATCGAAATTTCAAAACGAGTGATATAGATTTTTACTTACATTTGTTGACCCAAACGTCATTACAGTTTGGTTGAAATTGTCTTTGGCAAAAGTTTCATTACAGGTTGACTCGAAATTTCAATACAGGGTGATATGAAATTTTATTTACGGTTACTACAGCATTTGTAGTTGATGTCCCAAAAACCATTACAGCGTTACCGTAAAATCTCTATTTAAAATTTCATTACAGGGTGACCGAAAATTCATTATGCAGGGTGAATCGAAATTTTAAAACTGAGTGATAAGGAAACCAAAAAATATTCACTCAAAATTTCAAAACAGGGTGATCGAAAATTCATCATACGGGGTGAATCGAAATTAAGGAAAATATATATAGAAAAGATGATTTATTGACTTATGTATAGAAAAGTTGTATACAAGAAACGAAAATGCCAAACGGCAAGAAGTGAGTACATATGATTGGTCAAAAATGGCATCTATAGATAGAAAAGGTGAAAACAAGGAATTTAAGTCATATAGTTTAACTGTAAGTAACCTTAAAAACATTGAGCTTGCAGAGTAATTTGTACTCAACTCAATTGGTCAATCATATCAGGCTGCGATTTTTTTTTCTATCAAACTTTTGGAGAATATTGTCTCAGTTACTACCAAACAAATTTTAGGATTGGACTCGAACAAACACTCTAGCAAACAAAGTCAATAGCATATCATTATATAGTCAAATAACACTACCAATTACTGCAGATAAAATAACACTAAACAAAATTTTGTGTGCCGTTGACCACGAACAAACATTCAAAATGGCGGGGTGGAAAAAAATACCGAAAAAAATTT
Organism: Daptonema setosum; assembly: GCA_964036265.1. Taxonomy (NCBI): domain Eukaryota; kingdom Metazoa; phylum Nematoda; class Chromadorea; order Monhysterida; family Xyalidae; genus Daptonema; species Daptonema setosum. The sequence continues at coordinate 37,554 of CAXIWR010000379.1, read as the reverse complement.
TTTTCCGCGAATTTTCATTTTTATTTTATGGATATTATTTTGCAGATTTTTTTCATGTTTTTTTTCGTGGAAATATAATGATTTTTGAAAATAAAACAATTTTCAAAGTTTAATAAAATTGTTGAAAATTATTTTAACATAACAAAAAACAAACGTATTTTCATGAAAATTACATGAAAAAATCAGCGAAACAAGATCTATACAATAAAAATAAAAATTCCCGGAATTTTTTAAAAAAATTCTCAACAACTTTTTCCGGTAGTTTTTTTTACCACTCCGCCAATTTGAACGTTTGTTCGTGGTCAACTGTGCACAGAATCTTGTTTAGTGTATATATAAGCTTTACAAATTACTTTGATCAGTTGATTTCCACGAACAAACTGAATTCATGGTCGCCTTATACGCAACAGTTATTATGTACTAAAAATAATAATTCCTGGAACCCCATAACTGTCCGTGCTAATATTTTGTTTATAGTAACTGTGACAATATTCTCTAAAAGTTTGATAGAAAAAAAATCGCAGCCTGATATGATTGACCAATTGAGTTGAGTACAAATTACTCTGCAAGCTCAATGTTTTTAAGGTTACTTACAGTTAAACTATATGACTTAAATTCCTTGTTTTCACCTTTTCTATCTATAGATGCCATTTTTGACCAATCATATGTACTCACTTCTTGCCGTTTGGCATTTTCGTTTCTTGTAGATTATTGCTAATGTCTGAAATCCTATACATGTTCTAACTAAGAAGTTCTCTTCAGCAACTACCGATAAACTGAATATGGATACAACACTGAATTTCGATTTTTTATGGAATGATACCACCAGTGAATACATGGTTAGAGCGTTTCGACTTTTCAATGTTTCGAAAACTGATCACGATTAACAATATTTTCATCTAACCTTTTCACCTGGGGTGACGGTTTGTCAGGACAACTAACGTTCTGTATTCTATTCATGTAAATACATATATTCGTGTAAACGTGTTTGTCACAAAGGTTTTTTAAAAAGGTTGTTGTTAATGGTGGTGGTAATTTCACAACCGAGTCGAACATCTCGATGTCCGAAGTGGATACGCTGTGGATCGAGAGTGATTGGGTTCATCTCAACTATGCCTGTTTACATGAAACAAGTGTTTTTGTTAGTCAAAATGATGTTGTGCAGATGACGTGTGACTTTCAAGCGAGTTTAATTTTGTAAGGTTTTAAAACTTTTTTTTCAGGCTGGCGCGGATTGCACACCAGAAAAGGCATTTGCACTACCAATGACGGTAAACTACTAACCTGATCGTAGACTGATTGATTCATTGATTGATTAACTTCTTTTACTAACGAACATTAATTGCTATCCGGGGTATGTTGCAGATTGTGGACGAAAAAGTGTGGAGCCAATGGGAAGATATAGCGCTGCAATACAGCAACGTTATCCGTATTACAGCACACAGCATTGACACCAAGTTGGCACACTCACTCACTACCTCACTCACTCACTCACTCACTCACTCACTCACTCACTCACTCACTCACTCACTCACTCACTCACTCACTCACTCACTCACTCACTCACTCACTCACTCACTCACTCACTCACTCACTCACTCACTCACTCGCTCTCAAATTAAATTACTCACTAAATGTCTATACTCACAGCATGTCGATGGGATTGAGAATCAGTGAACCTCCACGGGATGTAACCTTAGAGATTAGACTTCTGTTAGTTGGTTTAGTTATTTCGTTTTGGTCGCGAAAATGAGCAAATATATGATTCAGTGAGTGAGTGAGTGAGTGAGTGAGTGAGTGAGTGAGTGAGTGAGTGAGTGAGTGAGTGAGTGAGTGAGTGAGTGAGTGAGTGAGTGAGTGAGTGAGTGAGTGAGTGAGTGAGTGAGTGAGTGAGTGAGTGAGTGAGTGAGTGAGTGAGTGAGTGAGTGAGTGAGTGAGTGAGTGAGTGAGTGAGTGAGTGAGTGAGTGAGTGAGTGAGTGAGTGAGTGAGTGAGTGAGTGAGTGAGTGAGTGAGTGAGTGAGTGTGATTTCAGTGTTTCATCGGATGGTTCAGGCAACAAACTTTCAGTCAGAGGTAGTGGCAGTAAATGGGAACATATTGTTCGTCTCCGAAAACACGGTGTTCGGGATGAATAAAATATTCATTTCGTGGTGTAGTTTATCAACAATGATTTGGAATCCCTCTCATGTTGGAAATTTTCGTCGATTTGAAATTTAGATTGTCAACAATGAGGCAAGTGTGGAACCAGACAGCGATTTCACGGTGGATATTCAGTTCATTCCTTCCGCAGAAATCTATCGCGTTGTTGACTGACTGACTGACTGACTGACTGACTGACTGACTGACTGACTGACTGACTGACTGACTGACTGACTGACTGACTGACTGACTGACTGACTGACTGACTGATTGACTGACTGACTGACAGACTGACTGACCGCCTGACTGACTGACTGACTGACTGACTGACTGACTGACTGACTGACTGACTGACTGACTGACTGACTGACTGACTGACTGACTGACTGACTGACTGACTGACTGACTGACTGACTGACTGACTGACTGACTGACTGACTGACTGACTGACTGAGTGACTGAATGACTGACTGACTGACTGACTGACTGACTGACTGACTGACTGACTGACTGACTGACTGACTGACTGACTGACTGACTGACTGACTGACTGACTGACTGACTGACTGACTGACTGACTGACTGACTGACTGACTGACTGACTGACTGACTGACTGACTGACTGACTGACTGACTGACTGACTGACTGACTGACTGACTGACTGACTGACTGACTGACTGACTGACTGACTGACTGACTGACTGACTGACTGACTGACTGACTGACTGACTGACTGACTGACTGACTGACTGACTGACTGACTGACTGACTGACTGACTGACTGACTGACTGACTGACTGACTGACTCACTGACTGAATGACTGACTGACTGACGGACTGACTGACTGAATGACTGACTGACTGACGGACTGACTGACTGACTGACTGACTGATTGACTGACTAACCGTGGGAGAATTTTCGCAGGTAATTCTAAACGGGCATGTAGTATTCGAACATCCTCTGGACTATACTTATCAACACTTTTCGAACGGAAAAATCAGCTTGTTCATTGACAAAAAGATTGAAATAAAAACTATAGCCTACGATCGACTGAAACCAGCAAAGGTTATTAGTTTTATAGCTGTCATTGTCTAATGAAACTGAACAGTAACTAATTTTATTCACCAAAAACGGGGAATTGGAATATAAAATTCAAGATCAGCGAAGAAATATGCCGTATGAAAAGTAGATAAGATCGAGATTATATCAGTTAAAAAGTTATAAAAAGACTAGAATTATACGTTTTAACGACTCAAAAAAAATTCAGACTCGGAATTTCATAATGAGCTCCATAATGGTTTCCGAGAAGTTTTTTGTTTTATTTTTCAGTATTTCTCGTTACGAAATACAAAATAACTTAGTAAAATTTTTCCCTTACATGCGATAGGAAAATTTAGCACGATGTTGTCTGAATGTTGGCCACACGTAGAAAATTAAAATCGGGAAAGTAAAAAAAAATTCCCGGCAAAGACAGATTTGAATTCAAATAGCGCGCCAAACCTCTCGCACTAACAATAAATGCTGGATAGGCCATAATCACACTAGCGGACGAGAAGGGGTGGGAAAAGTGAAATGCCCCCTTTTTGGCGTTTTCATAAAGTTGAATTTGTTCCCTGAAATATAGAAAAAGGTTCTAAAAACTGCCGATTCCCCCCTATTTGACGAAATTCCCCTCCCTTTGATGATTCGGCTCGTCCGTACGCAATCAGTAAATAAATTATGTAGATTCGGGTTCTTGCATCGGTCAGTAAGTCAGTAAGTCAGTAAGTCAGTAAGTCAGTAAGTCAGGAAGTCAGTAAGTCAGTAAGTCAGTAAGTCAGTCAGTCAGTAAGTCAGTAAGTCAGTAAGTCTGTAAGTCTGTAAGTCAGTGAGTCAGCCCACCGGCGGACGAGTCAAACCTCCACAGGGAGGGGAAGTTCTTCAAAGAGGGGAAAATTAGCAGTTTTGATGCCATTTTACCTGCACCTTAAGAAACAAACTCCACTTCTTGGAGCTCCCCAAGAGGGGGATTTCCCCCTTTTCGTTCTTCCGTCGTCCGCTAGTGAGTTAGCCCCGTGCAGAACCACAACTCTCGAACTTTTGCTCTCAGATTATTGAATCTGGTGAAATGGTGTACACTTCCGCTGCACAGAAACTAGAAAATGCCGAATGTGGTATGGATTACCTTCTAATCAGGAAGAACACCGAACAAATGTTGGTTACAAAGGCAGAACTCATACAGCTTGGTCATGGTTTCTTGTAATCAGAAATTAATTTTGTTGGACGGTTACGCAATGAATCAATCGCAATTTTTGTATCTTGTCCAAATGTTATGTGAAAAAAACTTTAATTCTCAAATTTTTTTAAGTGTGGAAAGATTTGTTTTGAATTAAAGTTGCAACGTTCTCAGAGACGGTGTGCATTTCACGCAAGTTCGGCTACTCAATAAAAGAGCGGGTGTTGAGAGTGAAGTCACTTTGGTGGGGCACTCCGCTGAATCGGGATACTCACCACTGACTCAGGCGGACACAATACTACCGTCGGTGAGTGAGTGAGTGAGTGAGTGAGTGAGTGAGTGAATGAGTGAGTGAGTGAGTGAGTGAGTGAGTGAGTGAGTGAGTGAGTGAGTGAGTGAGTGAGTGAGTGAGTGAGTGAGTGAGTGAGTGAGTGAGTGAGTGAGTGAGTGAGTGAGTGAGTGAATGAGTGAGTGAGTGAGTGAGTGAGTGAGTGAGTGAGTGAGTGAGTGAGTGAGTGAGTGAGTGAGTGAGTGAGTGAGTGAGTGAGTGAGTGAGTGAGTGAGTGAGTGAGTGAGTGAGTGAGTGAGTGAGTGAGTGAGTGAGTGAGTGAGTGAGTGAGTGAGTGAGTGAGTGAGTGAGTGAGTGAGTGAGTGAGTGAGTGAGTGAGTGAGTGAGTGAGTGAGTGAGTGAGTGAGTGAGTGAGTGAGTGAATGAGTGAATTGTTTCAGCACAACATATTCTTTGACGTGACAGGCCCATCGGAAGGTTGGTAATTTTAATTATCATTTGGCATTTTCCACAACCACAATCGGTTTCGACAAAAGTCTTAATCACCAGTTTGCAAATCGAATATCGGCTATTCAGAACTTCCCGTCACTTTGAACAGTTTTCGCGAGCGAACTTTACCAAATAGATTTTTGGCGCACTTTAAAATTTCCGAAAAAATCGTTTCACACGCAACCGATTTTTTTGCATGTGTAGTAACTATTCTAACATATAATACGGGTACATAGCACCAAGTTCTGACTCTGAAACACAGATCCTGAAACACAGTTGGTCGGGGTTTTCTGCCATGGCCCGTCAGTTTATTCAACTCCATGGCCACTACGAAAACACCATTCTGAATGGTATTCGTATGCCTTAATCACTTTAGTTAATGAAAAAATTAAATAAAAAACGAGTCAAAACTTTTTATTTGATAACGATGTACGTTAACCAAGCTATAGACCTCGTAATTGAATATAAGAAAATCCAAAACGTGGCACAGAAAATTCCTCGCTTGAGAATCCGGTTCTGGACTCTAGAATCTAGTTCTAAGACATTTTTTTACGTGGCACAGAAAATTCCTTTCTTGAGAATCCGTTTCTGGACTTGAGAATCTGGTTCTGGCCTTGCCATGGGTTCTCGCAGTTTCAAACCATTTCTTATAATCAATTATGAGGTCTATATATTTCTCAGGCCATCACTACATCATACGTATTTGGGCCTACGTCAAAGAGTATTCCCCAGTACCAGATACGATCCGAATCCAATTACGTGCCAAAAACAACGACAAACTCGTCACCATCCAACATGAGATCAAACTCAACATGAAATGCATGCAGTTTGATGGGGAAAAGGTCGGTCAATGTTCATAATTGTTCGATCATTTATGACATGCAACGTTCATGTTTGTTCGATAAATTATGATATGAAATTTCATTATTATTCGACCGTTTATGATATGAAACGTACATAATTGTTCGATCGTTTAGAATATGTAACTAGAATGTCATAAATGTTCGATCGGTTATGACATGCAACTTTCATAATTGTTCGTTCGGTTATGACATGCAACTTTCATAATTGTTCGATCGTTTATGACATGCAACTTTCATAATAGTTCGATCGTTTATGAAATGCAACTTTCATAATTGTTCGGTCGTTTATGACATGCAACTTTCATAATTGTTCGATCGTTTATGACATGCAATTTTCATAAATGTTCGATCGTTTATGACATATCCTATAAATAAAAAGAATAGAGTTTGTGGGTTTGTTTGTATGTCCACGCGACGAATCGATATAAATATCAGAAATAAAACTCTGAAAAACTCCTTTCGTCATTAATATTCAGAAATCAAATTTTTATGGTCATCACCTTCTCATATCAAAGTTGAGGAGAAAGTTGTCATCCACACCCTCCCAGGATAATGTTCAGATTCCCTGAACTTCTAAAATATCGAGAGAACTCAACTATAATTGCAACTAATATTTTTGCCACGAATGAAAATGGCATTTAAGTAAATGTTGGAATAAGAGAGTCGTACATTTACTTTGTTAAACATGGGAATGATCAACGTCTTTTTATCGAAAAACAACCATCGAACTTAATGGCATTTAACCGAAAAATTTATTTGAAAATTAGAAGAGTTTTGAATGAAAATTGAGCGGTGATGTATTTAATCGTGTAAATTTTGTCTAAAACAACTATTCAAGAACATGATAAATTTAGCTTTAAAAATTCATGTCCTTACATCGGGACGGTAAAACATGATATCTTATGAAGAAAAATGAGCTATTCACGGTTGACTCTAACTTTTTTTGCAACGGGCTCATACTGTATTACTGCTTTTCTGCAACTGAACTTATGAAGTTATTTCAGCTTATCTTATTCAAATAATCATGTCCAGTCGTGCGCTGTAATTATTTTAGGCGTTTTCAAAATGACGGGTAAAAAACAGATATTTTATGAAGAGAAAAACGCTGCAAATTTCATAGGCGCTAATAAGTTGTACAAAAAGACGAAAATCAATTGGTAATAAAACTCAAACTTTACGGGTGGCTATCAAAATTTCCCCTGGGTTTTATCACTCTAATATCTAATTTGAACGAACATCAAAACGAAAAAGTTAACAATTAACTCTGATTTGAATAAATCAAATAAGTTAAACATTTAAACAACGGGTTACGATAATTATTATTAAATAGTTAACTTTGTAAATTTAACAAACAGTTGCTTAGCAACGGATTAACGAATATCAAAACGAAAAAGTTAACAATTAACTCAGATTTTAATAAATCAAGTAAGTTAAACATTTAAACAACGGGTTACGGTAATTATTGTAAAATAGTTAGCTTTGTAAACTTAACAAACAGTTGCGTAGCAACGGGTTTACCCTAGTCTTATATATTAAAACTCAATGTCCATTTGTCCATTTGTATGTCCGCAAGTGATTCGATATAAATATCAGAAGTGAAACGCAGAAAAACTCTTTATGTCATTTTCTTGCAGAATCAAAAAATTTTATAATCATCATCACCTTCTCTCATAAAAGTTGAGCTGATATTGTCATCAACACCCTCAAAGGAGATTCCCTAAATTCACTGAACTGGAATTATCATTGACCTTAACTGAAATTACCATAATTGTTGTGCCACGGGTTTCAATGTTTCTATTTCATTGTGGGAATAAAAAGATAAAATTTTGTTTTCAGGTGGTTGGGTAAAGTTTTTTCATCTAATGTTCACTACAAATTTCATCGTCGTTTCATGAAATAATAAAATACCAGTTTTTACGAGGTGGGGCTTAAATATGATATTTCCAGAATTTGTCATAGAGTTTTGAATGAAAAATAAGCGGTGATTGAGAACAAACTTAACGGGTTGTTTTTATGTATTTTCTTAAAAAGTAATCATGTAAATTTTAGTCAAAACTGTTCAAGAACATGACAAATTTAGCTTCAAAAAATTTATGGATGATCGGGTTCTGTTTTTGAATATTACAGTACAAAATATGAGCAGCGTAACCTTATTTTCCTGTGTGGCAACAGGTTTACGCAATAAAAAAATCCATGTAAAACCATAAATTTCCATGTAAATCGTGGGTCGGGTCGGGATTCAAAGATTTCTTTTGTTTTTACAATTTCGAAATGTAATTTGTCAACTATAATGTTGATATAAAAATTTACTTCGCAAGCGAATTAATCAACGGGTTCACCCTGTAACTTAACTTTCAGTTGCGTAGCAACGGGTTTACCCTAGTTAAAAGTTGAAATCTTATATATTAAGAGTCACTGTCTGAGAAACTCGAGCATCCCAGCTTGGGCTTCCGCAAAATTTTTGATCCCGGGGCTCATTCTTGGGTTGATGGGAGGTACTAAGGCCCTGATATTCCACATAAATTTTTTTCGTCATCGGTGCACCCTACTGCTAGTTAGAGCAAATTTTCATTTTTCACCAATTTTTGAGACGACCATTTTGAGGGGTGTACGGTCGATGGGTCATAACAACAACGTGTTTAAGAGTAATCAAATGGCTAATAGTTGTACACCTTGGGGGTACTTTAGTTGATATGCAACATGAGTTTAGGTGAATTAAATGCATTATTGATATTAATTTCAGCCATAATTATTAGAAAAAGTCAACATCAAAAATTGACATTTTTCACGTTTTTAGCCTTTTGACCTAGTAAAAGTGTCGGGCCGGCAAAAAATTTGTCATTTTTAGAAACTTGAGGTCATTTCGCGTCGTTTTGGTGAAGAAAGTAAAAAAATCGGAGGGCGGGATTTTTGAGATTTACCGCGCGTAAGATATGGCCCTCGATGTTAACAATGTTCATACTATGATTGCAATGCATAATCGGGCAACTTTCAATTGAGAATCCAATTGAACTGTGGCTTGATTACAGTTTCACAGAAGTTCAATATATCATTTGAAACATCATACACCGTGTTAGTTTCAGTACAACTCTGTTTTGAGCACAAAACGTGAGAAAAAACTGAAAAAGTAAAAAAAAATAAAATCACGTTTTTTTCACGTTTTTGATTTTTGACCTAGCAAAAGTGTCGGGCCGGCAAAAATTTTGTCATTTTTAGAAACTTGAGGTCATTTCGCGTCGTTTTGGTGAAGAAAGTAAAAAAATCGGAGGGCGGGATTTTTGAGATTTACCGCGCGTAAGATATGGCCCTCGATGTTAACAATGTTCATACTATGATTGCAATGCATAATCGGGCAACTTTCAATTGAGAATCCAATTGAACTGTGGCTTGATTACAGTTTCACAGAAGTTCAATAAATCATTTGAAACATCATACACCGTGTTAGTTTCAGTACAACTCTGTTTTGAGCACAAAACGTGAGAAAAAAAATGAAAAAGTTGAAAAAAATAAAATCACGTTTTTTTCACGTTTTTGACTTTTTAACTTAGTAAAGGTGTCGGGCCGGCAAAATTTTTGTCATTTTTAGAAACTTGAAGTCATTTCGCGTCGTTCTGGTGTAGAAAGTAAAAAAATCGGAGGGCGGGATTTTTGAGATTTACCGCGCGTAAGATTTGGCCCTCGATGACAACAATGTTCATACTATGATTGCCATGCATAATCGGGCAACTTTCAATTGAGAATCCAATTGAACTGTGGCTTGATTACAGTTTCACAGAAGTTCAATAAATCATTTGAAACATCATACACCGTGTTAGTTTCAGTACAACTCTGTTTTGAGCACAAAACGTGAGAAAAAACTGAAAAAGTTGGAAAAAATAAAATCACGTGTTTTTTTCACATTTTTGGCTTTTTAACTTAGTAAAAGTGTCGGGCCGGCAAAATTTTTGTCATTTTAGAAATTTGAGGTCATTTCGCGTCGTTTTGATGAAGAAAGTAAAAAATCGGAGAGCGGGATTTTTGAGATTCACCGCGCGTAAGATATGGCCCTCGATGTTAACAATGTTCATACTATGATTGCCATGCATAATCGGGCAACTTTCAATTGAGAATCCAATTGAACTGTGGCTTGATTACAGTTTCACAGAAGTTCAATAAAGCATTTGAAACATCATACACCGTGTTAGTTTCAGTAAAACTATGTTTTGAACACAAAACGTGAGAAAAAAACTGAAAAAGTTGAAAAAAAATCAATCACGTTTTTGTACGTTTTTGGCAGTTTTTAGCTATGTAGAATGCCCGGCCGGTGAATTTTTTTGTTTTTGAAAATATCAGGTTATTTAGCATTGTTAGAAAACTAAAAACGGGCCCTAATTTTTTTCTGAAAAAGTTATGTTATTTCGCATTATTTTCTTATAATATATATTTCATACCTCCTCTGGTTCACACCTGTGCTAGCTGTGCGGAAAGGGGGGGTAGACTGTACGCGGGCAGATTTAAGGCGGATTCTACGCGGGAAGGATTCTACGCGAGCGGATGGACTCTACGCGGGTGAAGGGTGGACTCTACGCGGGGGAAGAGTGGACTCTACGCAGGGTGAGGAAAGGACTCTAAGCGGGTGAACAGTGGACTCTACGCGGGTGAGGAGTGGATTTTAGGCGGGTGAAGAGTGTATTATACGCGAATGAGCAGTGGATCAAGCGCAGATAGGGAGTGGACGCTACACATGTGAGGAGTGACTCTACGCAGGTGAAGAGTGGACTCTACGCGGGTGAACAGTGGACTCTCTCACGTTTAGTTCACCCTTCACCCGCGTAGAGTCCGTTCGCGTCGAATCCTTCCCGCGTAGAGTCCACCCTTTACCCGCGTAGAGTTCGCCCGCGTAACATCCTTCCCGCGTAGAGTCCACCCTTTACCCGCGTGTAGTCCGCCCGCGTAGAATCCTTCCCGCGTAGATTCCACCCTTCACCAGCGTAGATTCTGCCCGCGTAGAATCCGCCTCAAATCTGCCCGCGTAGCGTGTACCGTTAGTGTAGCGTACCGTAGCCCTTTCCGCAAATATATTATAAGTAAATACTGCGAAATGACATAGATTTCCAGAAAAAAATTAGGGTCCGACATTCTAGAAAGGTGGAACTGCCAAAAAATAAAAATCGTCATTTGAAAAATCTATATTTTTCACGTTTCATGCTCAAAACATAGCTGTACTGAAACTAACACGGTGTATGATGTTTCAAATGGTTTATTGAACTGTTGTGTAACTGTAATCAAGCCACAGTTCAAGTGGCTCTACAATTGAAAGTTGCTCAACATGCATTGCATTCATAGTATGAATAATGTTACCTTTGAGGGCCATATATTCCGCGCGGTAAATCTGAAAAAATCCCGCCCTTCGATTTTCTTGTTTTCTAACAATGCTAAATGACCTGATATTTTCAAAAACAAAAAAATTCACCGGCCGGGCATTCTACATAGCTAAAAACTGCCAAAAACGTACAAAAACGTGATTGATTTTTTTCAACTTTTTCAGTTTTTTTCTCACGTTTTGTGTTCAACAAACAGAGTTGTACTGAAACTAACACGGTGTATGATGTTTCAAATGATTTATTGAACTTCTGTGAAACTGTAATCAAGCCACAGTTCAATTGGATTCTCAATTGAAAGTTGCCTCGATTATGCATGGCAATCATAGTATGAACATTGTTAACATCGAGGGCCATATCTTACGCGCGGTGAATCTCAAAAATCCCGCCCCTCCGATTTTTTTACTTTCTTCACCAAAACGACGCGAAATGACCTCAAGTTTCTAAAAAGGACAAAAATTTTGCCGGCCCGACACTTTTACTAAGTTAAAAAGCCAAAAATGTGAAAAAACGTGATTTTATTTTCTCCATTTTTTCAGTTTTTTCTCACGTTTTGTGCTCAAAACAGAGTTGTACTGAAACTAACACGGTGTATGATGTTTCAAATGATTTATTGAACTTCTGTGAAACTGTAATCAAGCCACAGTTCAATTAGATTCTCAATTGAAAGTTGCCCGTTTATGCATGGCAATCATAGTATGAACATTGTTGTCATCGAGGGGCCCATATCTTACGCGCGGTAAATCTCAAAACTCCCGCCCTCCGATTTTTTTACTTTCTACACCAGAACGACGCGAAATGACTTCAAGTTTCTAAAAATGACAAAAATTTTGCCGGCCCGACACTTTTACTAAGTTAAAAAGTCAAAAACGTGAAAAAAACGTGATTTTTTTTTTTACTTTTTCAGTTTTTTCTCACGTTTTGTGCTCAAAACAGAGTTGTACTGAAACTAACACGGTGTATGATGTTTCAAATGATTTATTGAACTTCTGTGAAACTGTAATCAAGCCACACAGTTCAATTGGATTCTCAATTGAAAGTTGCCCGATTATGCATTGCAATCATAGTATGAACATTGATTAACATCGAGGGCCATATCTTACGCGCGGTAAATCTCAAAAATCCCGCCCCTCCGATTTTTTTACTTTCTTCACCAAAACGACGCGAAATGACCTCAAGTTTCTAAAATGACAAAATTTCTGCCGGCCCGACAACTTTTGCTAAGTCAAAAAGCCAAAAACGTGAAAAAAACGTGATTTTATTTTTTTTTACTTTTTCAGTTTTTTCTCACGTTTTGTGCTCAAAACAGAGTTGTACTGAAACTAACACGGTGTATGATGTTTCAAATGATTTATTGAACTTCTGTGAAACTGTAATCAAGCCACAGTTCAATTGGATTCTCAATTGAAAGTTGCCCGATTATGCATTGCAATCATAGTATAAACATTGTTAACATCGAGGGCCATATCTTACGCGCGGTAAATCTCAAAAATCCCGCCCTCCGATTTTTTTACTTTCTTTCACCAAAACGACGCGAAATGACCTCAAGTTTCTAAACATTGACAAATTTTTTGCCGGCCCGACACTTTTACTAGGTCAAAAAGGCCTAAAAACGTGAAAAAATGTTAAATTTTTGATGTTGACTTTTTCAAATAATTATGGCTGAAATTAATATCAATAATGCATTTAATTAACCTAAACTCATGTGTGCCATATCAACTAAAGTACCCCCAAGGTGTACAACTATTAGCCATTTGATTACTCTTAAACACGTTGTTGTTATGACCCATCGACCGTACACCCCCTCAAAATGGTCGTCTCAAAAATTGGTGAAAAATGAAAATTTGCTCTAACTAGCAGTATGGGTGTGTTGCACCAATGACGAAAAAAAATTTATGTGGAATATCAGGGCCGCTTAGTATCCTACCATCAACCCAAGAATGAGTCCCGGGATCAAAAATTTTGCGGAAGCCCAAGCTGGGTGTGAACATCAATGCTCGAGTTTCTCAGACAACGACTCTTGAAAACAAACTTGTCGGTGGGTATGTCCGCCCGATGAATCGATATAAATATCTAAAGTGAAACGCTGAAAAACTCTTTATGTCATTTTCATGCAGAACCAAGAAATATATAATCATCATCACCTTCTCTCATAAAAGTTGAGGAGGATATTGTCATCGACACCCTCAAAGAAGATTCCCTCTATTCACTGAAAATATCAAAGGTCTTAACTAAAATTACCGCTAATTAAGGTCACGGATGCAAATGTTTCTCTTTTTAATCTTGGAAAAAAGCTTTGTGATTCTTTTCATCCACCTCGGGAATCATCAACACCATCCATCGCAAGAAATAATCGGTCAACTACTAAACGTGATCCACCTCAACTGAGATATCTTTTGATCAAATTTAAAAAACAGCTACAAGTAGTTTCAGCGATCTTCACTTAATCTACGTGCTTCTCGGGTCGGGGTCGAAGAGTTAAAATTATCCTTGTAGGTTTCCAACGGGACGGTTCATGTAGGTTTCCAACGGGACGGGTAAAAAAATTACAATACCTAATAGAAAAAAAATAAGTGAGTCAATTAATCGTTTTTCCACGGGTTCTTTTCAGTGTAATGCTAAACCTAAACTAACTTTACCATAAATATTTTTTAGAAAATTAAATCAGGATTTAACGGGTCGGGTGAGTTTCAACGTTTATTATAAACATATTGGGTCGGATACTCCTATGTATGTACAGGGTGGCCCCAAAAGTCTCTACCCGCTGTTTGACATTGAATTTCTCAAATTTATTAAATTGCATGATTCTCTTTTACAACTTGAATATACGTAATAACACCTGAAATTTCTTATTATGTGGTTTATTTTGTTATAGGATTGCTCAAATTTCAGTTTTTGCCGAAATTGATGGATTTTTCGTGTATTTTCGGCAATTCTGACCAAAATACGATGGAAACAGGACATAATGATGCGATTAAATGTTCAAATAATTGTAAAAGAATTTCACATTGCTGAAAACAAGTGTTAACTGGGTTTTTATGATATCTATATAGGAAGAAAGGTTGATATTAAAGTGATTTACGACAAAAAAGTCTAGGTAACTGAAAGAAAATCGATGTTTTTGACAAAAATTGTAAAATTTAAAAATCGGTAACTTAACTTCTAGTCGGGATAATCATGCTTCAACAACTCCCAAAGTGCGGATTTATCGTCAAAAAACCCCATTTAGGGCTATTAAAACAAGATAAAGGCTGAAAACTGCCAAATTACCGATTTTGGTCCTAAAAATGACTTGCGCAATTTGGCTTATATTTCGCTGGTCGGAGCCAATAATACTTGTATTTTGTGATAAGTTCAGTTCAAACAACATCATAAAACAGAATTTTGCAATTCTTGAGTTTTATAACACGTTTACATCTAAAAAAATTCGACTGAAGATCACAAAAGTACAGGTAAAACCTGATTTTCGCCGAGTTTCCACAAAAAGTCATAAAATCCTGAGAAACAGGTCAAATCTGACAACATATTTCGATTTTTCAGGTGTTTTTACCTGTATTTGCATATTTGAACACCAATCTTTATATATATTTTTTTCGAGAAATTCGACGTCAAAGAGCGGGTAGAGACTTTTGGGCCTCCCTGTATAACATTACCTTATGAGTTTTCAACTGGTCGGGTATACTTTATGAAGAAAAGTAAGATGAGTTGTGATCTTCACGGGTGACAAACTTTTTTTCCACGGGTTTTTTCACTGTAACTATGTTAAAATGACTTTATCTCGGAACAATTTTTTACAGTCAACGGGTCAGGTTCGGGTGGATTAAACCCGTGTAATTTTAAACGGGTGATAAAATTAGTTGTTAACAAGACTAAAACTTATGTTATAACTGTGTCGACTTGAGTTGCATAATACAAGTTAGGTTCATGAAACATGCTAATTTTGAATTTCGACGGGTTTATACGAATAACATCTTTGTAAACTTAACTCTCAGTTGCGTAGCAACGGGTTTACCCTAGTGTTTAATTAATATAAAAAATTGGCAGTCCTGGTTCCGTATAACGGACAAGTTGGATGTGGGCGAGAAAGTGGTGGTAGCGAGTTTAATGATGACATCGAAAGGCAATCCGGTTAAATACCGGGGCCGCGAGCTACACCAATGTGATCAGATCATGACCTATCAGGAGGGACGTACGACCGCTAGTGAGAAGCTCTATTGGTGGGTGTTTCGAGAGTGTGCTAGTGAGTGAGTGAGTGAGTGAGTGAGTGAGTGAGTGAGTGAGTGAGTGAGTGAGTGAGTGAGTGAGTGAGTGAGTGAGTGAGTGAGTGAGTGAGTGAGTGAGTGAGTGAGTGAGTGAGTGAGTGAGTGAGTGAGTGAGTGAGTGAGTGAGTGAGTGAGTGAGTGAGTGAGTGAGTGAGTGAGTGAGTGAGTGAGTGAGTGAGTGAGTGAGAGCAATATACAGTCATGACGGATTTGCCAACAATAATGCTGTCATTATGTGGGGATCAATTGGCGGAGTAATTTTATTGATCATCATTTGCTGTGGAGCAAAACACGTTTATAAAATGTACAAAACGCCGGTACGTCAGTCAGTCAGTCAGTACATCAATCATATAGTCAGTCAGTCAGTCAGTCAGTCAGTCAGTCAGTACATCAATCATATAGTCAGTCAGTCAGTCAGTCAGTCAGTCAGTCAGTCAGTACATCAATCATATAGTCAGTTAGTCAGTCAGTCAGTCAGTCAGTCAGTCAGTCGCAGTCAGTCAGTCATACAGTCATTCAGTCAGTCAGTCAGTCAGTCAGTCAGTCAGTCAGTCAGTCAGTCAGTCAGTCAGTCAATGATTAGTATTAAAAGCAGCCAATCTTTTCAGAAGGTGGTGGTACCGAAACGAAAGCCAGAAGCACCAATTTCGAAAATGGATACGGTGGTTTCGAGGAATTCCGACAGTCCTCCGAACTCTGTGTCGCACGTCAGTCAGGTCAGTTAGTCAGACGATCAGTCAGTCAATAATTCAATCAGTGAGTCAGTGAGTCAGCCAGTCAGTCAGTCAGTCATTCAGTCAATCAGTCAGTCTGTCAATCTGTCAGTCAGTCCGTCAGTCAGTCAGTCAGTCAGTCAGTCAGTCAGTCAGTCAGTCAGTCAGTCAGTCAGTCAGTCAGTCAGTCAGTCAGTCAGTCAGTCAGTCAGTCAGTCAGTCAGTCAGTCAGTCAGTCAGTCAGTGAGTCAGTCAGTCAGTGAGTCAGTCAGTCAGTGAGTCAGTCAGTCAGTGAGTCAGTCAGTCAGTCAGTCAGTCAGTCAGTCAGTCAGTCAGTCAGTCAGTCAGCCAGTCAGTCAGTCAGTCAGTCAGTCAGTCAGTCAGTCAGTCAGTCAGTCAGTCAGTCAGTCAGTCAGTCAGTCAGTCAGTCAGTCAGTCAGTCAGTCAGTCAGTCAGTCAGTCAGTCAGTCAGTCAGTCAGTCAGTCAGTCAGTCAGTCAGTCAGTCAGTCAGTCAGTCAGTCAGTCAGTCAGTCAGTCAGTCAGTCAGTCTGTCAGTCAGTCAGTCAGTCAATCTGTCAATCAGTCAATCGGTCAATCAGACATTCAGCCATTTGTGACAGCGTTTAGGCCAGCATGTCTACATACACGGAGTGGTGAAAGAAACAAAAAAAACACGACAAAGAAAAACAACACCTCCCATATATTTGTTTGATTTATATGATAACTAAAATTAACTGCGTCAATCAAATGTTTCTCAAAAACGTTTTATATTCATTTAATTCCTTTTTTACAACTGATGTGATGACGAAATTCACATAATAAAAGTTTTTGTACCTTGAAAATTGGATATTTGAGCCACGAATGCAAGCATATGTACTGGGTTCTAGTAGAAAATCAACATGCAATGTAAAAAAGTAGCTAGTTTACTGAAAACCAAACCGGACAACGTGTTTTCTAGAAATAATTGTTTAGCAAAGTCCAAAAAGGTAAGCTCGATGAGTCAGTCAAGTCAGTCTGTCAGTCAGTCAGTCAGTCAGTCAGTCTGTCAGTCAGTCACGTAGTTAGTGCTTGTTTTGTTTTGTTTTATTTCCAGTATATACTGTAAAAACATTCATACATATAAATTGAATGCGTGAAAATCAGAATAACCTAATATAAACCTGAAAATGGAAACAAGTTTAGATTCGCAGTTAGCAATTTTGGAAGTAACGTGAAATAAA
>CAXIWR010000379.1:10000-15000 GCA_964036265.1 Daptonema setosum | reverse complement strand
CGCTGAATTCAGTATGTTGTTGTGTTAGTACACGTTTTTATGTCAATTTCAGTAATGCTGAAGAATGCATTGTGTTGAACGTTGTGAAAATTTATTAACGTTTGCGACTCACGTTTACCTCAAATTTTAGATAAAAATCGCAATATTATTTTAATATGTTCGTTGGATGCTGCCCGACAAGTTCCCACTGCCGTGCCGATGCCCGACAGAAGCGCGAGCCGGATGAAGAGCTGCTAATAATAAAATGGTTGGTCAGTAAGGGAAAAGCAGCAAATTCTGACGACACCACGTCAGATTCGTTGACTAAAACTTTGTTCATTTTTCCGCTGGGCAGGAAAAAGGAAGGGAGCAAGTGTGCCGGACCCGGGCGATTATTGCGACCCGTCGACCGATGTTATGTTCCTATTTCTTGTTTGTAAGGTTTTTGCGTAATTCCTAGCACCGACTTAGTTATCAGAACTTGTTTTCAAATTTTTTACTAACAGTTAGGCAGGCGTGTGCATCAAACTTTGGAGTCTGTGTAGGCTTGGGATTAGGCTTATGCTTAGGTTTTGGGTAGAGCTTGGGCGCGCAGGCCCACCTGAGTCTACACAAAAACCAGGCATAGGCTCAAGTTTGGGTAGGGCTCAGGACTAAGCCCGCACAGAAAACTAAGTTTGAGGCCGACGCTAAACCTTTCAGAATTATTCAACTATGTAGGCAGCCCAATCGGTCGACGGGGCATGATTACCGGAGCCGGGCCCAATGTGAGCAGATTTTGTGCTGCAGTCTTTTGCCGAAAGACAAATCTAATTGAATTGTAGTTTTAGAGAATAAATCTAGACGAGTATTTTCGTGTAATTCAAGTTCATGTGTTGTGTTTTTTTATATAAATAATACTGTGCTACCGAACCGAGTGGTAATTCTTTGTTATTTTCAGGTATTCACCGTCCGGTCCGGACGTCGATCGCCAACTCGTGTGCGAGCGGTTTGGCACTTGAACCACATAACGCCTGCAGCATGATGATTTTTGGTTTGTTTAATTTTTCGGAACTTTTCTATTTTATAAAAAATGCGAGTA
The DNA here is from genome assembly GCA_964036265.1 of Daptonema setosum. NCBI lineage: Eukaryota > Metazoa > Nematoda > Chromadorea > Monhysterida > Xyalidae > Daptonema > Daptonema setosum. Next base: position 13,940 of record CAXIWR010000379.1, on the reverse strand, counting down.
TACATTTTCCGTGTTTTTTTACCAGTCTGTACACTAGCCACCACCTGAGTTCCTTGGTGGTTAAGTAAATAGAATATTTGATCATGTCATCGTAGATTTTAATGAAGCACCATTCTAATCCCTCACCGCAATCGAATTTTTTTTCTGCAAACCAATTTTAAAAGTCTGAAATAGTAAAGTTATATATCACTAGACATAATAAAGTTATAATAAAAAATCGATCAACCATAGATTATAGGTAATTTTCAGCCATTAGACCATTAGTCAATTTAATTTTGTAATTTTGATTGCAGGTAAACCGACATCCCGTTCAACTTCTGCCCACTACCAGATGTCGTCCGCGGCCAGATTTTTTTGAATTTTTCTGTCTTTTCGGTTAGAAAAATGGTCTGATAAACACATTCGTTAATTTTTAGTCATTAAAGATCAATGACCAGTTTTCCAACCTTCCATATTGTACAGGGTGTCCCATTTAAAAGTCCGGATTTTTATTTTGAATAACAATCGCAATTTTCCTTCGATTTCAAAAAATTTTGCGCCAGGTTATAGACATTTTCTGGCTATTTTGTTTTTTTTTTATTTTTTTTTAAATCGAGTTTGCAAATCGATTTTTATGAAAAAATTCCTAACATACCCCTTTTTCACGTGTTTTGTACTCAAGTGGGCGGTTTTTAGACGATAGCGATTAATAAAGATTCATAATTTAAAACATCATTTCAGTTCAATAACGTTTTAAACTTGTTATAATACGGAATACTGATAAATTGTTAGCACTCATCAAAAGCTGCTTACTGATCGTAACCACAAAGCACTCAAACTCCGCATCGGCAAGCATGCACTTGCGCAGGGAGCGTGGTTTCTCCTTGCTGTGAGAGATTAACTTACCCAGCTTGAAAAAAATTTGCTAAATAACGGTAAAACACGGTGAATTACAATATTCTGCTTTGGAAACCACCACATCATGTCGGTGTTGAGTATGGATAAACCTGATGTGCAAACTGTCACAAAAGATCCCTGCGCTAGCGCATGCTTGTGGATGCGGAGTTTTAGCAGTATGTTGGTTAGATTATTGTTACCAATTTGATTGTTATCCGTCTCATAACATGTTTTTATTTTATTGTTCAACTGAAATGATTTCTTAAGTTATCAAAATTGCTTTTGTAACGCTCACGCTATCGTTTAAGAAGCCACCGACTACAGTGCAAAAACATGAAAAAGGGGGGTGTCGGGAATTTTGTCATAAAAATCGATTCATTGAATTGATTTTGGAAAATAAAAAAATAAACAAAATAGCCAGAAATTTTCTATAACTTGGCGCAAATTTTTTTAAATTCGACAAAAAATTACGGTTGTTATTCAAAATATAAATCCGGACTTTTAAATGGGACACCCTGTACTTGATTTTTTCACTATGATAATTAGATTTCCTTGTGTTAGCATAATTTTTTGTCTTATTCTGGTAATTTGTTGCATTATTCTGGTTGCTTCGACTTTTCTTGTCCCTTTATTTATGTTATCAGGTATTGTTGTTTTATCCGTATCTGTATATAAAGTGTACATTAAATGAAACCTTTGATTTATTCATGAATATAATATAATTCGGTAAAAACACGGTATAATTCGGCAAACGCAGCCTGTCTAGAGTGAGTAAATTGAGGAAGGGTTCTGATTTTGTAGGATAGAAAAGGCTAGAATACGGTTGGTTGTGTTTATTCACAAGGTTACATGAACAAGTTTTGAAATAATTTAGTTTTTGTTAACTCTCCGGGAATGCTTTGGAATACGGTGAACGTTTTCGGTCGGTGAGTTTGATTACGTCATGGAACTAAAATAACAAACAATCTGAGCAGGACTGATGCTATTTCTCAAAAAAAGCTCGCTCTCCCCCTTCGGTATCTGAGCTGTTGTGAACCGAAATTCAGTTAAATATAGGAAAACGTTATATTCATTAAAGTTTTCACGATATAAATTTTTCCACACATGCAAATCTAAAAAAATTGCATTGTCATCCTTGTTGTTGCAGTTTTATGATATAGTCGGTTTCATGTTTCCCGTTTCACCTTGAAACGAGAAACCGAAACTGAAACTGAAACGTTTCAGTTTCACATTGAAACGAACTATATCTAGCCCTTTAGGCTTACGGCGCTGATAGAACTACTGAAAGTGAGTGCGTGAGTGAGTGAGTGAGTGAGTGCGTGAGTGAGTCAGTGAGTCAGCGAGTCAACGAGTGAGTAAATACGAACAATTTTTCTGTTGTTGTCGGAAAGATAGTTGCTTCTTCAGCTGGAGTCTGGAAAGTGTTCATATATCACTATTTCAAAATTTTTAACTGTTTTTTTTCTTTATTTTCCATATCGGAATGTTTTTTTCATAGTGGCCGGAGATTCAGAATAAACTGACGGGCAATGGCAGTAACCTCAGAACAAACCAGGTTTCAAGCCTAGAACCTAGGCTGATCCTCTAATCACTAGTTAGAACCTAGGCTGATCCTCTAATCACTAGTTAGAACCTAGGCTGATCCTCTAATCACTAGTTAGAACTTAGGCTGATCCTCTAATCACTAGTTAGAACCTAGGCTGATCCTCTAATCACTAGTTAGAACCTAGTCTGATCCTCTAATCACTAGTTAGAACCTAGGCTGATCCTCTAATCACTAGTTAGACTAAGGCGACTAGACTAACAATAGTTGTTTCAGAAAATGCAGCTGATATTGCGGCTGTTGTTGCTGCTGTAGTCGTAATAGGTGTTGTTTTTGTCGTTTCAATGGTGGTGGTAACGGTTGTTGTTGCTGTTGTTGCTGTTGCTGTTGTTGTTGTTGTTGTTGTTGTTGTTGTTGTTGTTGTTGTTGTTGTTGTTGTTGTTGTTGTTGTTGTTGTTGTTGTTGTTGTTGTTGTTGTTGTTGTTGTTGTTGTGGTTGTTGTTGTTGTTGTTGTTGTTGTTGTTGTTGTTGTTGTTGTTGTTGTTGTTGTTGTTGTGGTTGTTGTTGTTGTTGTTGTTGTTGTTGTTGAGGTGGTTGTTGTTGTCGTTGTTGTTGTTATTGTAGGCTGAGTTTTCAAATATTTGCGGCTTATTTTGTAGGTCGTACATACAGTAGTTAAGCAGTGTGTTACTGTACCTAACTGAACTACCACTTCTTTGGTGTTCTCCAAAGAGTATAATTGTTTCTTTACCCATGAAAAAAACTGCTGATGATAATGACTCATTAAAAGTTGTTGAACAGAGTAAACGATTTCAAGGTGTTCAAAGAGTCATTCAAAGAGTCATTCAAAGAGGCATTCAAAGAGTCATTCAAGGAGCCAACGTGTATTAACTGCCAGTCTACTCGAGCGCCTTTTGTTGGTTGAGGGTTGGTGGAGTCCAGACACACTTCGATGAGTATTCGGCTCACTTCGGTTATTGAGTAAGACGTGTTGGGTTTATGGTTGTTGCAGAAGACTGAAAAACGAATTGTCTTCAGTCAGCTCGAATATAGGCACTTACAGATATATACACTTATAGACACTTGTATGTATTAATGTATGACATGCTTTCTCACTCACTCACTCACTCACCTACTAACTCACACACTCACTCACTCACTCACTCACTCACTCACTTACTCACTCACTCACTCACTCACTCACTCACTCACTCACTCACTCACTCACTCATTCACTCACCCAGATAGGCTGTACTTAGACTGTACTTTATGTACTGTACATACTTTCTTACTCATTCACTCACTGATTTGCGCGGTTATCCCTTTGCTTGTACTGTACATACATATGTACCTCACTCACCCACTCACTCATTCATTCTAGCGTTCACTGACTCGCTCACTTACATTCTGACCCATTCACTCGATCACTTACTCACCTACTAACTCACACACTCATTCACAAACTCACATACTTATTCACTCACTCACTCACCTGCTCACTCACAAACTCATTCACTCTCA
>CAXIWR010000379.1:0-5000 GCA_964036265.1 Daptonema setosum | reverse complement strand
GCTTGTAGTACCAAAAAACGTGTAGTTACAAACAGGTCTGAGGCACATATCAATTACATTTATCAATGCAGCACAGGTCCATGGTTCCTTTTGAATAAATAGGTTTGCCAGCTGGAGCTTTGATCATGGTACGATGAGCAAAACAATCATTGAAGGAACCCCTAAAAAGAAAACGAAAACTTCGGGAGAGATAAAAAAAATTGTGATTATGATGATAGTTTATTATGGAATACAAAAACATGCTTGCCTAATAACACGCAAATAAACACATACCCTGTGGTGAAATATCACACGTAAGCCGGTGTCACGGGTAAGCCTACGATATATACAATAAACTGATCCAACAATCGATTGATTGAATCAAAGTTTTTTTATTTCATTATTTCAATTCAATGTGTGAACAAATATTGAGCATCATTGTTAAACAGTGGGTACAAAAAATCTGATCGAAGTAAATCCAATAAATCGTGAAAAAAAATTACCGAAAACATTTTTTTTCTTTTTTGCCTTCTTCAATTTGCCTGAATTGTTTCTCAACGGCCGTAAGGGGCAAAAAACTGTTATTCAGAGTAGGGGTCGGCATGCCGGGACAAAATCCGGGACGGGACGGGACGGGACGGGACAGGTGCTTTTCCCGTCCCGTCCCGTCCCGGCTAAAAAATCTTGTCCCGTGTCCCGTCCCGCCCCGTTCAAATTTTTTTTGTCCCGTCCCGAAATTTCCCGGATTTTACTCCGGGACAAGCATTTCTGTCTCGGGACAAGAATTATGCTTGTCCCGGGAATTTTTATAAAATAATCCGACACAACACAACAAATTAAGTGCTATTATCGATAAAAACAGTATATGTCTGTGATAAGATTATCTTAACCTGTTCAATGAGAGTGCTGATTGTTGACTGCTGTCGAGTTCACACTCGGAGTCGGAACGGAACAAAAAACCCGATCCGACACACATCTTATTTATCATTTGTTATGATGATTAGAAACATATGTACTAAATATTAAAGCATATGGTTTGACAATCGAGTGAAGTGAAAAGGTTATCTGTAATGAAAATTTGCCCAAAACAACAGAAGTCTATGTTTCAGTGACAAATCTCATCGTAGGGAGCAATCATCGTATACGGGTGTGTATGGCTGTTGTAAAAACGAGCGAGCAACTTTTTCAGTCAAAAGTGCACAGTTCTCTCAAACCGGAACCGGCCTCTGCACCCACTTTTTGTCAAAATCCCAAATTCTACTTTTTCATTTTGGATTCACGCAAAGGTTAAACTATGCTATCTCCTTCACTAACGTACAGTCTATGCTCGGAACTAAGCCTAAGCCGTACAAACAATCAAATGGTTATTAGCTGTCGTTGGGTTGCACGAATTCTGACAAAAAGTGGGTGCAGTTTACAAATATGCGAACCGGCCCACCCTGTATATGTTCATTTCGTATTCTTTCTTATAAGAAATCATCAACATATTACCATTATGATGAAATACGTAAAATATCTGGTTAGGACTTCAAAATTCTTTGCAAACCATGGCTATTCTCTCAGAAATTCGATACATGATGCGAATAAAGTAAGCGTCTATCAGTGAAGAAAAAAAGTTTTTGAAGTCTGTATTGCATAAAAAGCAGGGTTATAACAAGAAAAATTGTAATAATAACGAATATCAATATCGAAAAATATCTTTTCAGCGACTTAAGAAGTATTTTCTGTTTAATTGGTCATAAAACACGTTTGAAGGTTGTCTTTTTCACTTAAATTTCACTCTTTTTGTTCCGGGACAAGATCCCGGGAAAAGCGATTTTGTCCCGGGACAAACTGTTTTGTCCCGTTTTGTCCCGCTTTGTCCCGGGAAATTTCTTGTCCCGTCCCGTCCCGTCCCGGCTTAAAAATCTTGTCCCGTGACCCGTCCCGTCCCGTTTACCAATAAATATTTTTGTCCCGTCCCGTCCCGTCCCGCCCAAACCTTGTCCCGTGCCGACCCCTAATTCAGAGTAAGAGAAAAAAATCAAGAAATCGAAAAACTACTGAAAATTTTTGTCTTCAAAACCTATCATCTTTCGAGTGCACTTTTCAATTTGCCGGAATCCTTTCTTCCCGCCTTCGTTGTCCGAACGGATAACTAGTAATCACGATAAGAGAAAAATTATAAAAATACAAAAACTCAAAAAATACAAAAATATTATAAAAAAATTAGAATCACAAGAAAAATTATCCCTCAATTGCGCTCTCTAATTTGTCGGAAACGTTTCTTCCCGATTTCGGTGTCCGGACGGGCGTGGCCACCCGATTCGGCCGATCTTCGCTTGTGTCGTATTTTTCCCGATCGGTGAGTCGTTCATCGGATCGAGATCGAGATGTCCGCTTTTGAGTGAGTGAGTGTGTGGAGTGAGTGAGTGAGTGAATGAGTGAGTGAGTGAGTGAGTGAGTGAGTGAATGAGTGAGTGAGTGAGTGAGTGAGTGAGTGAGTGAGTGAAAGAGTGAGTGAGTGAGTGAGTGAGTGAGTGAGTGAGTGAGTGAGTGAGTGAGTGAGTGAGTGAGTGAGTGAGTGAGTGAGTGAGTGAGTGAGTGAGTGAGTGAGTGAGTGAGTGAGTGAGTGAGTGAATGAGTGAGTGAGTGAGTGAGTAAGTGAGTGAGTGAGTGAGTGAGTGTGTGGGTGAGTGAGTAAGTGAGTGACATAGTTTGTGAGTCAGTGAGTAAGTCAGACCAACAGGGGTTATGGATTGCCCTTCATAATACGCCGGCTTGCTCCTGGATACTGAGGATACCCGTTGTTTCATTTTCGATTTTTCAGTCTCAGACTGAAACAATCGTCTCATGTGAGTGAGTGAGTGAGTGAGTGAGTGAGAGAGTGAGTGAGTGAGTGAGTGAATGATTAATTGAGTGAGGGAATGAGTTAGCGATTAGATTTGCTCATCTGATACAATGCCATGCCATACTAGCATCAAAAGGTGGTGATGAATCGGTTTTCGTCTTGCTTTTGGATGACGTCGGGTCCTGCATCTTTTCAGTCAGTTGAAACGCATTCAGTCAGTCAGTCAGTCAGTCAGTCAGTCAGTCAGTCAGTCAGTCAGTCAGTCAGTCAGTCAGTCAGTCAGTCAGTCAGTCAGTCAGTCAGTCAGTCAGTCAGTTAGTCAGTCAGTCAGTCAGTCAGTCAGTCAGTCAGTCAGTCAGTCAGTCAGTCAGTCAGTCAGTCAGTCAGTCAGTCAGTCAGTCATCAGTCAGTCAGTCAGTCATCAGTCAGTCAGTCAGTCACTCAGTCAGTCAAAGATTAATTTTCAAGAGTGTCAACCTTTTTCTTAAGTTTTCGTTTCCTCTTCCGATAGCAATAAATAAATAGCCCGACGAAAACAATCAGGAGAAGAATGATGACTAAAATGTGTACTATCATCCCCGCCATCGCAGATTTTCTGAAAGTGAGTGAGTGAGTGAGTGAGTGAGTGAGTGAGTGAGTGAGTGAGTGAGTGAGTGAGTGAGTGAGTGAGTGAGTGAGTGAGTGAGTGATTGTAGTTAACGAGTCATTAAACTGCGTTGAAGTCAAGTTCAATGCAATAGACGTGGTTGTGTTTTGAGATAAAGTTGTCCATTCATATACTGACGTTCGTGCGGTCAAGTTTGTCCCAATTAGTTTGGTCACAGTTTCGGTAAAATCAGTCATTTTTGGTAACGTAGATATGTATACTGTTTCTATTGTTGACGCTGTATCTGTGGCAGACAAGTCCGCTACTGCGGTGCTATTTTCAGTGAACGTTGTTATTGTTGTTGATGTTGTTATTGTTGTTGAAGTTGTTGTTGTTGTTGTTGAAGTTGTTGATGTTGTTGAAGTTGTTGTGGTTGTTATTGTGGTGGTGGTTGTGGTGGTTGTGGTGGTCAATATTGTTGTTGAGGATGTAGTTGTTGATATCGTTGAAGTTGTTGTTGTTGTTGTGGCTATTGTTACTGTTGTTGTTGTTGTTGTAACTGTTGTTGTTGTTGCTGTTGTTGTTGTTGTTGTTGTTGTTGTTGTTGTTGCTGTTGTTGTTGTTGTTGTTGTTGTTGTTGTTGTTGTTGTTGTTGTTGTTGTTGTTGTTGTTGTTGTTGTTGTTATTGTTATTGTTGTTGTTGTTGTTTTTGTTTTTGTTGTTGGTCTTGTTATTGTTGTTGTTGTTGTTGTTGTTGTTGTTGTTGATGATGATGATGTTGTTGTTGATTTTGTTGTAGTTGGGGTTGCCGTTTCTTTCGAGGTTACTGTTTCCGTTATTGTTGCTGTCATTGTCGTTGTTGTTGTTGTCATTGTGGTTGCCGTTTTTTTCGAGGTTATTGATTCCGTTATTGTTGTTGTTGTTGTTGTTGTTGTTGTTGTTGTTGTTGTTGTTGTTGTTGTTGTTGTTGTTGTTGTTGTTGTTATTGTTATTGTTGTTGTTGTTGTTGTTGTTGTTGTTGTTGTTGTTGTTGTTGTTGTTGTCCTTGTTGTTGTGGTTGTTTGTGTGGTGGCTGTTTCTGTCGTTGTTGTCGATGTGGTTATTGTTGTTGTTATCGTTGTTGTCATTGTGGTTGTCGTCGTTGTCGTGGATGTTGTTGTTGATTCTATCGTTGTTGTTATTGTCGTTGCTGTTGATGTGGTTATTGTTGTTGTTACCGTTGTTGTCATTGTGGTTGTCGTGGTCGTCGTGGTTGTCGTAGTTGTTGTTGTGGTTTTGTTCGGCTAAAATTGTGAATACATTTACAGTTCTGGCTTCTTACTTTCACTTTGTGTCAGAAAAAAAGGAAATTTGTTTGTATGTTAAGTGAGGGAAAAAAGTTTTGAGTCAGTGAAACATTGAGCAGAAGAGTGAAAATTCCTCCAAAACAAAGAATGAATTAATAAGTGTCTAACCAACCTGAATTAATTGCCAGTTTATTCGAGCTCCTTTCATTTTATACATTTTAGAGCCCAGGCAAACATCGAAGAATACTCGTTTCACACCAGTAAACACAATCTTGGACTTGGGTTCATGTGTTTTACTGCAGTAGACTGAAACCCAATT
>CAXIWR010000378.1:2500-12500 GCA_964036265.1 Daptonema setosum | reverse complement strand
GTGAGTGAGTGAGTGAGTGAGTGAGTGAGTGAGTGAGTGAGTGAGTGAGTGAGTGAGTGAGTGAGTGAGTGAGTGAGTGAGTGAGTGAGTGAGTGAGTGAGTGAGTGAGTGAGTGAGTGAGTGAGTGAGTGAGTGAGTGAGTGAGTGAGTGAGTGAGTGAGTGAGTGAGTGAGTGAGTGAGTGAGTGAGTGAGTGAGTGAGTGAGTGAGTGAGTGAGTGAGTGAGTGAGTGAGTGAGTGAGTGAGTGAGTGAGTGAGTGAGTGAGTGAGTGAGTGAGTGAGTGAGTGAGTGAGAGTGAGTGAGTGAGTGAGTGAGTGAGTGAGTGAGTGAGTGAGTGAGTGAGTGAGTGAGTGAGTGAGTGAGTGAGTGAGTGAGTGAGTGAGTGAGTGAGTGAGTGAGTGAGTGAGTGAGTGAGTGAGTGAGTGAGTGAGTGAGTGAGTGAGTGAGTGAGTGAGTGAGTGAGTGAGTGAGTGAGTGAGTGAGTGAGTGAGTGAGTGAGTGAGTGAGTGAGTGAGTGAGTGAGTGAGTGAGTGAGTGAGTGAGTGAGTGAGTGAGTGAGTGAGTGAGTGAGTGAGTGAGTGAGTGAGTGAGTGAGTGAGTGAGTGAGTGAGTGAGTGAGTGAGTGAGTGAGTGAGTGAGTGAGTGAGTGAGTGAGTGAGTGAGTGAGTGAGTGAGTGAGTGAGTGAGTGAGTGAGGGTGAGTGAGTGAGTGAGTGAGTGAGTGAGTGAGTGAGTGAGTGAGTGAGTGAGTGAGTGAGTGAGTGAGTGAGTGAGTGAGTGAGTGAGTGAGTGAGTGAGTGAGTGAGTGAGTGAGTGAGTGAGTGAGTGAGTGAGTGAGTGAGTGAGTGATAAAGTAAAATAAAGGAATTGATGAGCTGAAAAGTGTTGAGTAAAAAAGAAAATAATAAGCAAGTAGAAATTAGCTTAACTTAAATGGCGTTTCATCCTGTAAATCCATACGCCTCCTAAGGTCACCCAGGAATCGTCAGTGGGGAAGTGACCTGCCTACGTAGCTACGAGTGAGTGAGTGAGTACATGGTTAGTGGTGTATCTTGTAAAACTAACATTTTCTGTGTTTCGCTCCCAGGCAAAACGTTGATTTCTGATTAATGAAAAAGGCAAGCATAAGTATAGAAGATCTCATTGTGAGAAAACTGAAAAGAAAAGAAAAATTCAGATTATTATGTAACGAATTAATCTTTTTTCAACAACAAAATACGTTCAATTTTATTTCATTTGATTGTAAATCTTCTTTTTTTTCAGTACAAGAATAATAATTAACTAAATGCTAGAATCTAATACTAAAATGTTAGTGATTTATGGGTTCTCTAGAACGTTCATTCCTAGACCTGAGTCAACATTGGCATTAATATCCGCAGGCAGACATATGTACTACATAATATAAATACGCCAATGAGCTCTTTCTTACAGTATTCACACTGTCTGTACTTACTATCCAGGCAGCAAATTTCCAAACCCCAAAAATTTTCCTAGCTTATTTTCTAAACGCTTTCATTTGCTGTCACCAAAAATTTATTCCATCTAAAGTTTTACTGTTCGTTTCACCGTATGTATATATTTGTAGAATATTAAGGGAACGGACTAGCGTCCGTCCATTACACAGAATTCGAGTGTTCCAGCGTCACAATAGACAATCGGGGGTTACGTACGTAAAAAAAAGTTAGCTTTTTATTATAGTCTCTTGAGTCCATATCTGTTAAAAATGATGTATGCTATGTACTAGATGCATAAATACTCATAGGGAATACAACCACTTTATAAAAACACAACTTCACAGTTATAACATAGAAACCGAGACTAGAACTACATTTATATTCCTAAAAGCTAGCACCAAGGTTACTAACCCTGGAGCCGAGTCAATGTTGGCCGAACTATTTACCTAGACCTACATAGCAAAACGAGCTGCTTCTTGATATACATATACCAGTTAATAGCCCATACATACGAGAGTAGATACATCGCATTCACAGTTTAAAAGACGACTCAATTTTGAATGCGCGCCACTTTAGAGCGAATTTACCCCGCAGCGTTTCTAGAGTTGATCTCTAGTGAAGTGATAAAATGAAACAGAAAATATATTTGAATCGGACCGTTTTATTGTGACACTTTTAATTTCTAAAGTCCCCCCTTTTTGTACCACAACAAAATTATTCTCATGCATGCTGCGACGCAATTCGATGCACTGCGATACTATTGTTATAGCTCGATGGGACTTTCTTCTTCTTAATATTAGTTTTTTGAACCCGTTATCCGTTTTCTTATAAATTTACCAACCAGGCTCTATGTTTTCACAAAAAATCCCAAGGAACAATCGCAAATCACCTACAATAAGTGCGCGCGACTTCAAATTCAATGCTGTTGTCAATTGTGATCGTCATAGTAAATAAAATGTACCTACTGGAATGGAATGGTACATAAACGCCCTTTTATCGGGGTTACTTCGTATGATCTTTTGTGAAAGAGTCGTCTTCAGTTTCTTTCATCTGTTTTTATTTCTGGGAACAGTTGGTTCAAACTCACTGACTGACTGATTGACTGACTGACTGACTGACTGACTGACTGACTGACTGACTGACTGACTGACTGACTGACTGACTGAATGACTGACTGACTGAATGACTGACTGACTGACTGACTGACTGCCTGACTGACTGACTGACTGACTGACTGACTGACTGACTGACTGACTGACTGACTGACTGACTGACTGACTGACTGACTGACTGACTGACTGACTGACTGACTGACTATGACTGACTGACTGACTGACTGACTGACTGTCAGACTGACTGACTGACGGAGTGGCTTTCTAACGGTTCATTAAATATGCAAACTGTCAATCACTTCACTTATTTATGAGCAAAACGTTTGGAAAGGCCCCAAAATGCTGCAAACACGCGTCAAATTAATCACGCCGATTTGGTTTTCCACCAAAACGTGATTGTTTCATGGCAAATGCATGGACGCTTGAGCAAATGTGTTATTGAATAGACAGATTTTGAATGACTTAACTAAAGACTTGAGTGTAAGGTGAATGAATGAGAACTGGAATACTACAACTATTGACTGAGTGACTGACTGACTGACTACTTGATTGACTGACTGACTAACTAACTGACTGACTGCAAAAACAACAGACAATGCGAATGATTGAATGACAAATTTTCACCATAGGTACAAAGTGTGAAACTAGAAAACAATATGACCAACAAACATAACCAGCTGTTAACACAATCCACACCACGGTAAGCGTCATAAACTATGGTAGATTTTTGAATAAAGAGAATAAATTTGGTGATGCATCTTGTAGACGGAAGTAAAGTTTCTCAATATTAACATGAGAAAAATATCGTACATATGTATGTAGCCCAATTCTGTATTGAAATCATTATAATAAGTACGGACCATGAACATTTTTATGGGATATGGACACTTTTTATGGCATGACTACCGAGTATGTACAGTACAAACATAAAAACGTACTGCAACATAACATAAAAATCATGTTATGTTACACTTACACGTTATCATGTTATGTTACACTTACACTTTATCATGTTTTGCTACACTTACACGTTCTCATGTTATGTTACACTTACACGTTATCATGTTATGTTACGCTTAGATACACGTTATCATGTTATGTTACACATATGTGGTAAACATACTCTTAACACACTCTGTTAAAGTTTTCTCCTTCTGGATAACTGAAATAAGTAAGTAAATATATTATGAGTCCATAAAAAACTATTTTGATATCAAGAAACCCTTACTAAGCTGAATAAATGTATGGGACTTGGCTTCGGTCTGTGCCTGTCTTGCTGAACCAGCCATAAAAATGCACATTATCCCATAAACTGATCCCACTACCTGATATAATGATTTTGAAGGCACTGACTTGGCATATAGGCTAACCAGAGGATCTTGTTGATCTGAACATTTTTGGCGCGCAAAGTGAGTTCAAATTTGATTTTGGCGCGCAAAGTGAGTTCAAATTTGATTTTGGCGCGCTTAAAATGCTGAGAAGCCTTTTTTCAAATAAAACTTGGACAACCTATCGAACTTCACTCATCTTGGATTAAAATAAATTAACCATCTATTAGACTTGATAACAAGATATACTTTGACCGAATCAAACTGTAATCGTTTCAAAGTTGCATGAAACCACCGACTTTATAAGCCCAATAAAAATGGTCCAGCATCCATAAACAAGGGAAAGCGTGCGTTTGGGCTCTTTTAGGTCATGCAGTCAAGCGTTCAGCTGGCTCATGAAACCATCATTATTATAGCCGAACCAAGGTTTCTTGTTAAAAGTTTTTGGCGCGACGTTTGAATTCAAATATGCTTTCTGCGCGTTTCAAAAATTTCCGAAAAACAAATTGTTTTTTCTAATGGCTTCTGCATAACATACGGTATGGTGCGCGCAATTCATTGCCCTCGTGACGGTTTATCAACGGTTAAACGGTTTATCAAACTCAATTTTTAAGTAAAGGATACCCTGACCAAACCATATAGTAGATTATTTTATTCTTGTCTCATTTGGGGCCAAGAACAGGCACAATCACATACCTAATGCTTCACCATAGATTCGTCTGGTTTAGTAATAAATTATATGTAGCTAATTTTGCCGTTTTTTTATTATTAACCCGGACGATATAGAGCGAAATAATACATGCAAATTATGTGGCCCGAAACATGATGAATCCAATTATCGACATAATGGCAAACATTTTTGGAATTATATTTTTTACTGAGCGTTTTTCTAACACAGTAATGCTTCCATTACACGCACAGAGTTTTTATAAGTTGAATTATTTTTAGAACCTGTTTCTAAAAATGTGATTGGAAAATCATATTCTTCTTATTCTCTTCGAACGCACATCAAATGCTGATTTTGAATTCAAATTGCGCGCCCAAAACATTCTGAGTAACAAGAAACACATAATGGGCTATACATTTTAGTGCATGGGACATCAGGCAAGCATTCATTCATTCATTCATTCATTCATTCAGTTGGCTCATGAAACAACCATTGATTATGCATATGAAGAAAATAAACAGTGTGAGCGAATGAGTAAGTTCATGTCCATTGAGATAAGGATAAGACTATCAATTATTTTTTCAAAACATTTTAAATAAAATATTTTCATTAGAAAAAAACGCAACATGTTTTTATATGAAAAATTTTTTAAGGAAAAATGCCACACATTTTGCACATGGAATATTTTCGTCAGAAGAAGGTTTTCTATGCATGACTTGTTAGCGCATGTGCCATCAACAAAAGGCCAGCTGGTTCGCGCCGCAAAACATTATTATGGGTATATCTGGTTTATTGTTACTGGTACTTTGTGTGGCATGCAGCCCTGCGCACATGTGAAACATTATTAGTAACTTTGACATCAGTGTTACAACAACGTTGCGACAATGAAATATTTTATTTTCTTGTTTAGAAACTTTGAGATGCATTGATGAAACTAATTCAGAACACTGACTAAGTTGAGTTTTGAAAATAATGAGTGAATAATGTTTCACAGGTGCTTAGGGACAATGTCACACGTCCAAAAAATAAATCAGCCTAACATGGAGTACACATTTCAGATTACTGTTTTCCTCATCGTTGCTTCTAATGCAATAGTTTCCCTATTCAGAGCTCGTCTGCGTTTGAGCCATCAGTCACCGGCGGACGAGCCAATCTTCCAAATGAAAGAACATTTCCCAAAGAGAGGCAATTTGAAGTTCGGAGGCTAAGTTACCTATACCCATGCTTTATATTTCAGTAGCCTGTCTAGTTTAGTGGTCAGGGCAACGAATTAACAATCAAGAAATGCTAGGATCGAAACCTGTCTGGTGACACAGATCCTGCCGAATTACCAGTCAGTTTATTCAACTACAGTATTCAACTATTGAATTGTCCGCTACGAAAACACATTTCTGATATGGTATTGGTGGCCCTTGTTGGCTTTCAGTGAACCAAGGAATATCAGTAAAAAATCAGTTATAATTTTCCTACAATTTGTTGAGCTTGAGTCGGAACAGAATACAAAATGGTACAAACGAACACGTCATTCAACCCACTCGACCATGCCCAAATTCACTTTTGCTTGACTGAACTTTGACGGTTTCGACGTGGTGGCCCACCACCATACCAACCCCCAGTTTTGCCGGAGTTCAGTTTGATGTCCATTTGAGACACAAACATGAAAATGCATGCCATATGCTTTTCTACAACCAGTTGTAGTGGTAGGTTAAGTACCCCTCGTTAACCAATCTATCTAACGAAGTAACCAACCAGTGATTGACTATTTCAAGAATTTTTTTTCAGGGAAATGAAGAATCTAAAAAATTTTTTAAAGATTTTTGTGTAGAAAAAATAGGGGTTGCATTCTGTAGCTATTTTTTACAAACGTCTTCTAATAGTAGACAGAGATAAGATGTAAAAAACGAACGCTAATGGTTGAATACATATACGCTTTTGAAAAGGTTTGTACGCTCAAAAACTAATATGAATGTGAAGCTAATAGATGAAACAACAAATACAACAACAAAAACAACAACAACAACAACAACAACAACAACAACAACAACAACAACAACAACAACAACAACAACAACAACAACAACAACAACAACAACAACAACAACAACAACAACAACAACAACAACAACAACAACAACAACAACAACAACAACAACAACAACAACAACAACAACAACAACAACAACAACAACAACAACAACAACAACAACAACAACAACAACAACAACAACAACAACAACAACAACAACAACAACAACAACAACAACAACAACAACAACAACAACAACAACAACAACAACAACAACAACAACAACAACAACAACAACAACAACAACAACAACAGTATCAAAATGTCGGCACCGACTCTATCTATGTATCTGTCGCAAATCACTGATGTCCTAAGGGACTAATTCTCTATGCTCTGACAATATGTAGCTATTTTCGAGATTGTCCGAGAATAGATTGGCATGTTAGGATTGTGATTTACTGACCGGTCGACTGACTAACTAACTGAATGACTGACTAACTGACTGACTGACTGACTTACTGACTGACTGACTGACTGACTGACTGACTGACTGACTGACTGACTGACTGGCTGACTGACTGAATGACTGACTGACAACTGACTGACTAACTGACTGACTGACTGAAAAACTGACTGAAAAACTGACTTAGTCACTGACTAACAACCTGACTTAGTCACTGACTGACTGACTTACTGACAGACTGACTGACTGATTGACTGACTGACTGACCACATTTCACAGAATGTCGGAATACACGCAGTGAAAAACTATAGTTTCTCAGTATACAACATTTTCTTCGCACAGATTTTTCGAAACAGGTTTCAAGTGTCAAAAAAGTTAAAATAACTGTTTCTTCAAATTACAGTAGTAGGTGGCATTGTGTTGCACTGAACACCGTTTAAATTTGTCAAATAAAACAGTAGCAAAGCAAGAATGTTCGAACGTAATTGTGCGCAGAAAAATGTTAAAAAAATTCTGAGGGGCGACATATACAACACAGACTATAGAAATCGGTCAAACACAGAAACCCCACATAGTAGTTAATTCAAACGTTCAGTTTTATAAATCAGAAACTTAAAAGCTCACTGGGGGATCTCTTTACCATAATGAGTCAAATACCACTACATACTTACAATGTACATGTAATGTAGCCACATCATAGCGTTAGAGCGCGCCCTCGATACATATTTTTATGAGCCTAATAAATACTGGAAATCGGTCGCATTCAGCGCTACTCAGTCATTAACAAACAATAAAATATGAATGCAAAACTGGACACATAACGATGGATATGAAAGTATATGTACATACATATCTATGCACTTACATATATATGTATGTATGTATGTAGGTGCTTATTACCTACATTTATACACCCCTTTAACGGAGTATGACTAGTTAGTGTCTTACCTATAAACAACCGCGGTATCACCACATATTTCATCATCACGTTATGAAAACACCATTCTGATGAATACAATCTGAAAACACCATTCTGATGTACAAGATTGTTTCCTTTGCTGGGTTCAGTAATGACGAAAACCCAGTAAAAATGTGTAGAAAGAGCAAGAAGGAAATTCGGCGTCTTTGATGCTCTCAGAATTTTTTCGGTTGTCTCACTCGGATCAAGACTTATGTGGGTCCGAGCCATGATATCATAGATATAGATATATCATGGAATCAAATTCCAAGTCACTCAGTCGGATGTTCAAGGCATATTCTTTAACGACCATCAGCCAGTAGGTCTCAATTCTGTGACTGCCATAAGGCTTTTCGATGCCGACCCCGGGATTCGAACCCGTGTGCGGCCGGCCAGGCGGTTTCAAAGTCTAACACCTAACCACTTGACCAGCGAGCCGACAGCAGAGTCTGAAGGAATGGAAAGCAAAATAAAGAAGGAGAGAAACTTCCGACACTTGACCGAAACTAATATTCCAAGAGCAAAACTGTAAAGTTTCAAGTCAAGTTAAACGTAGTTTCTGTCAGTATTTGGAGTGCATGATCACAACAAGTGTCTTGGCACTTGTACAACACATCTCGTGTCCCGTCAGCTTGGCGCCACTTTGCATAACTCGACCGTATTGGCTGTAGTCCGTATAAACTATAGTCCGTTTCCCAATTCGCTGTAACGCAGATCGTAGAATTTTGTGAATATTTTTCCAATCGAAAATAATTTATGATCAAAAGGTATTATTAAAAACGTGAAAAAAGTGTTCGCTTTAGTAAAAAGGGAGGTTCAAGATGTTATAGAAGGAGCATAGCTTTTGTCGAAGAACTATATTTGAAAACGTGTTAGAGTTTCTAACCCACTGCTCAAGTAATTCTACGTGTTAAATCGCAACATTTCACTCAGTAAAACAAAGCTCCGAAATCCGAAAATGTTTGTTTTAATCGCATTTTCGTGCCCCAAAGTGCTTGATTATTGCTCGTTATCCGACGAAAAGCTAACCACAGTAACAATTCAGATCAATCACAAAAAATGGAGTTGCGATTAAACGAACGATTGTAATCCCAATTCCAAAGATGATAGGAAATTGATGTTTTTTTTCTGTTATCCCCCTCCCGATGTCGATTTCGCTGAGGCGACATCCCGAAAAAGGGGAAATTGGAGGGAGGGGGGGGGGGGCAATTTGCATAAACGAGTGAAGATGGCACCAAGTGACGAAAAGTGGCCTTAAATGACAAGATGGATGAAAAATACAGTGGAACGTTACTTGTATGTTCTTTTCAGATCTGCTATCCCGAATTTTTTTCCTGACCGACGGCTCGACGGTCAAGTGGTTAAGGTGCTAGACTCTGAAACCACTTGGCCGGCCGCATACGGGTTCGAACCCCGGGGCCGTCACCAAAGAGCCTTATGGCAGTTAAACAGAAGTGTGACCTACTGGATGATGGTCGTTAAAGAATAAGCCTTGAACATCCGATGGAGTGACATGGATCTTGGTTCCATGATATGCCTATGGCAAGCACCATTCGTGATTGGGACCCGGCGAAGTCTTAATCCGAGTGAGATTTTTTAAGCATTAAATTATCGAACATAAATGAACTCACATAATTGGATTATATTATGTGAGTTCAGTTTATGTGACTTCAACCGGACCATGTATCATGGATGTCAAATATAAGAGCCTTGCAACACGCATTTCACGCACTTGTCATCCCACTGCACGACATGGATACTACGAACGTCAATATGATTAACCTACCGAACACATGTGATGTGCGACGTAATGATCGAGTGGTTAGCGTGTTGGACTGCCGAACCGATGGTCAGGGTTCGAGGTATCAGAGAATTTGAAGATAGTAGTTACAAACATTTAGCATTCTCAGCGAATTAGTAGACAAGAATTTGAATGTGCGCCCCTGCGTATGTGATTTTGTATGATCTTCGATCTGTGTATTTAATTGGGAAA
>CAXIWR010000376.1:0-37710 GCA_964036265.1 Daptonema setosum | reverse complement strand
AAACTCTGACGAGACTTTAGATGTTAGAATACCGTAATCTAATGTGGGTTTGATTTGGGTGACCCTCGTTAACCGACAGTCCATGGATACAAATCAGGTTGCCGATATGTTTGAAGGTTAGATCGCGTTGACGAACTTACCGTTTCTTCTTTGATTCGAGAGCTCGCTCAAAATGATAACTTTATAGTTGGTGCGGCTTTCGAACTTTGTCCAAATGCGCCACAACAACTGTGAACGGGATATTAGAGTAACTCATCAGAATGCTTAACACAAGCCTTGTTACATACAGTCGATTCACTGTTTGAGCGAAAAGTGGTCGATGTTTGTTATTTTCGAAAATACTTCATTACACGGTTTTTTCCAGTCCCACTACATCAACTCAAAAAAGGTTTCCAACAGTAAATCAAAATTGATTGATCCTTCTTTCATTTGAGAATTGAATTCACTGAATTGTTTTTGTATAGCTTGAAGTGTTTAAGGAAGGATTCGAACATCGATAAAAATTTTGCCCTTTTTGAAACAGTAAACGATTTTTTACTGAAAATCAATTAGTCAGTGCAATATGTCGGTGCAATATGGAGCATAAACTGCCATATCGTGTCATACGTACATACATACAGGGTGGCTGTAAAGTAACCACGCGTTTTCCGAACTTCCATTTCTCAAAACCAATATTTAGCTACCAGCTTTTCAATGAACAAACTAGCGTAACATCACTATAATGTGAAGTTTCACGGGCACGCAAAAGCTGAAATGTCTGTTATTTGCTACAGTCTGTTATTTGCTACAGTCTGTTATTTGCCACAGTCTGTTATTTGCTACAGTCTGTTATTTGCTAAAGTCTGTTATTTGCTACAGTCTGTTATTTGCTACAGTCTAATATTTGCTACAGTCTGTTATTTGCTACAGCCTGTTATTTGCTACAGTCTGTTATTTGCTACAGTCTGTTATTTACTACAGTCTCTTATTTTTTTGGTACAGTCTGTTGTTTGCTACAGTCTGTTATTTGCTACAGTATGTTTTTTTGCTACATCCTGTTATTCGCTACAGTCTGTTATTTGCTACATCCTGTTTTTTTGCTACAGTCTGTTATTTGCTACAGTCTGTTATTTGCTACAGTCTGTTAATTGCTACAGGTTGTCATTTGCTACAGTCTTTAATTTGCTATAGTCTGTTATTTGCTATAGTCTGTTATTTGCTACAGTCTGTTATTTGCTACAGTCTGTTATTTGCTACAGTCTGTTATTTGCTACAGCCTGTCATTTGCTACAGTCTGTTATTTGCTATAGTCTGTTATTTGCTACAGCCTGTTATTTGCTACAGTTTGTTATTTGCTACAGCCTGTTATTTGCTACAGTCTGTTATTTGCTACAGCCTGTTATTTGCTACAGTCTGTTATTTGCTACAGTCTGTTATTTGCTACAGCCTGTTATTTGCTACAGTTTGTTATTTGCTACAGCCTGTTTTTTGCTACAGTCTGTTATTTGCTACAGCCTGTTGTTTGCTACAGTCTGTTATTCGCTACAGTCTGTTATTTGCTACAGTCTGTTATTCGCTGCAGTCTGGAAACGGTATAAACCAGATATGTAACTTTGTTACCCTTTCCGTCCGATTCCAAAGTTCGATGAAATACACAGATTAGATGATAGAATACCGTAATCAAATGTGGGTTTGATTTGGGTGACCCTCGTTAACCGTCAGTCCATGGATACAAATCAGGTTGCCGATATTTTTGAAAGTTAGATCGCGTTGACGAACTCACCATTTATTATTTGATTCGAGAGCTCGCACAAAATGATAACTTTGTAGTTGGTGCGGCTTTCGAACTTTGTCCAAATGTGCCACAACAACTGTAAACGGGATATTAGAGTAACTCATCAGAATGCTTAACACAAGCCTGGTTACATTTAGTCGATTCACTGTTTGGGCGAAAAGTGGTCGATGTTTGTTATTTTCGAAAATACTTCATAACACGATTTTTTCCAGTTCCTCTACATGAACTCAAAATAATTTGCAACAGTAAATCAAAGTTGATTGATTCTTCTTTCATGTGAGAATTGAATTCACTGAATTGTTTCTGTATAGCTTTAGTATTAAAAGAAGGATTCGAGCATCGATAAAAATTTTGCGCTTTTTGAAACAGTAAACGATTTTTGACTGAAAATCAATTAGATATTGTGATATGTGATATTGTGCTGTCGGTGCAATATGGAGCATAAACTGCCATATCGTGTCATACATACATATGTACATACAGGGTGGCTGTAAAGTAAACACGCGTTTTCCGAACGTCCATTTCTCAAAACAAATATTTAGCTACCAGCTTTTGAATGAACAAAATAACGTAAAAACACCTTAAAAATTAAATTATAAGGTTGGTTTTGACGTATTACACTTTATTCGGTAGCTTTTTGTGCAATTTCTGCAAGCAAGCTCTCACCGAAATCAAATTTTCGCAGTTTTCACCAATAATAAGGCTTTTATGATGATCCATAACGGCGTCTTATGACATCAGGTTTGTGTTATGAAAGTCGTGAAAATATGAATAATCTGCCTAGAACTTATTCCTTTAGTATTTTTACTTTTCTTCATTCATTAAGACTTTTTAATGGTGGAGTAGTATGAGTTCTAATTGTTATATAAATCTTTTAAGCCAAAATTATAGTTAAACTAAGTTTATATCAATATGAATCCTTGTTAAAACCAGTTGCTCATTAAATCGCATTATTAAAGTCAGGTCTCATGAGATTTGAACCAATTTTTTGGAAAAACATAGAAAAATCTGTCTCATTTTATCAAAAATGAAATTTTTTGAAATCCTACATCAAAAAGAATTCCATAATCAGAAGATTCAGGTGTACTTACATATCATTGGTATATAAAACTTTTTCATGCAATATGAATTAGTTGAGAAATGGCCGGCCAGAAAACGCGCCGTTACTTTACAGCCACCCTGTAGCAAGTTGATGCTAAATTAAAGAAAACTATTTAAGAACATTCCCTAAGCTCAAGCAGCCCGAGCTTGTGCTACTCTTCTCTCATTAAAATAACCCCCATATCACAGAAACGTTTGTCATTGGGTGCCTAGATTGGTGCATCTTTATGCAAAAAACTTGTAGTTCTATAACTCACGATATGATTGGTTAAAAATAAAAAACTTTTCGTCAGATGAAAGTTCGTTTTGTTCCTCATAATGCAACCACGAAAAACTCAAGGTAAAAACCTTTAATTGGATAGAAAACATGCATTTTATATCGCACTCAGTTTTCGCTCCGAGACCAGGTGCCAAAGGACGCATTCGTCATAAGCAGCAGTGCATAAAGTTTTGCCATACCATTTTCACTGCATTATATTGTGTTTGTTATGAGTTTCTTATTTTTCTCATGTGGAAAAATAGACGATCTCACCTCTGAACAAAAGTTTTCAAATTAAAACCAATTCTCACGTGAGTTATAGAACTTCAAAGTTTTCCTGCATAAAGATGCACCAATTTAGGCACCCAATGCCAAAAGTTTCTGTGATATGGGGGTAAGATTATCAAATTCGGAAGGCGTTCAACCTAACGCTGACAGCAGTTTTTTACGGTCTTGATTCTTGGTTCTTGGTTCTTGACTTTTGATTGTTGATTGTTGATTATTGATTGTTGAATCTTGATTTTTTCCTGTCAATGTTACTGAATGTCAATGTTACTGTCAATTCGAATACCAGAAATATAAATAACGTAATAATCTATGTAAGTATATTATACATATTACTGTCAATTGCAATGTGAATGACAAAGAATATTTAGAAAATCGCGTTGTAAAAAAGTTCCTAAGATGGAAATCATTAATTTTCTCCAAAATGTTTCACATTTGGCCCTTCTTTCATTTCCTCTGGAAAACAGCCGCACTCTTTATTCGATTATAAAATTTTATTCATGCAAATTTGTTTTAGAAAAAAAGTTATTCTCTGATAGAACCGCCGTTTTAAGCAGTCTTTATAACAGTTATTTAGACAGTTTATTTTTTTGAAAAGTTTGATTTTTTTACATTTGAGATTTTTACGGGCAGCCATCATGGCTCGCTTTCGAGTTTTCTGCCAACTATTCTGGACCTGGTATAATCATTTATGTGCACAACCGGGTCAGGTATGAAAGAGTGAGTGATTGTGTGAGTGAGTTAGTTAGTGAGTTAGTGGGTGAGTGAGTGAGTGAGTGAGTGAGTGAGTGAGTGAGTGAGTGAGTGAGTGAGTGAGTGAGTGAGTGAGTGAGTGAGTGAGTGAGTGAGTGAGTGAGTGAGTGAGTGAGTGAGTGAGTGAGTGAGTGAGTGAGTGAGTGAGTGAGTGAGTGAGTGAGTGAGTGAGTGAGTGAGTGAGTGAGTGAGTGAGTGAGTGAGTGAGTGAGTGAGTGAGTGAGTGAGTGAGTGAGTGAGTGAGTGAGTGAGTGAGTGAGTGAGTGAGTGAGTGAGTGAGTGAGTGAGTGAGTGAGTGAGTGAGTGAGTGAGTGAGTGAGTGAGTGAGTGAGTGAGTGAGTGAGTGCTTAAGTGAGGGAGTGAGTGAGTGAGTGAGTGAGTGAGTGAGTGACTGAGTGAGTGAGTGAGTGAGTGAGTGAGTGAGTGAGTGAGTGAGTGAGTGAGTGAGTGAGTGAGTGAGTGAGTGAGTGAGTGAGTGAGTGAGTGAGTGAGTGAGTGAGTGAGTGAGTGAGTGAGTGAGTGAGTGAGTGAGTGAGTGAGTGAGTGAGTGAGTGAGTGAGTGAGTGAGTGAGTGAGTGAGTGAGTGTGAGTGAGTGAGTGAGTGAGTGATTGAGTGATTGAGTGAGTGAGAGAGTGATTGAGTGATTGAGTGAGTGAGATACTGATTGAGAAGACTGTCATTGAGGGTGATGTATTTCAAGAACGAGTTGATGATCACAAACTATTTTTTGAAAATGAAGTTTGAACTGTATATTCAAAGTGATTAGCGCAAAGTCATTAGTTCATATTCGTGAACCACGTAGTATAGTCATTTAAGTCACATTACAAAAACGTAGGTTTGAAACTCGTCTATCACATCACAGCGTATAAACACTCAAACTCGTTCATTACTTAGTCCATAAGTTCTAGCCGTTCATCACAAATCTAAAAGTTCAAACTCGTCTATCATCACGTTTACAGAATCTAGTTTGTTTGTCTCAAAGTCTACAAAATTCAACGCGTTCAGGTCGCCATCGGGGAGAATCGTCGCGCTAAGTTCATACTGTCGGGCGTTGTATACTTGTTGAGCGGTTTGATGGCACTCTTTGTGTTTTACGACAGTATAACCGTTAGTTAAATTAACATCCGGAAACTCTAATTACATTACTGAACAAAATCGCTGAAACTATAGCAATTGTGCAGGCAGCTTCAACCAAGAAGTAGAATTGGTTCTTTACGCTGATTGGCTGGGAGCTTGGGAATTTGTTTACTGGGAAAGTCGGTGAAGCTTCAGCTAGTTTTTTGCTTCCAATCAATCAGCAAAGGGAACCTAAAGACCGTATGGTGTTTCTGCAAGCAAAAGTATTGCCCAAAACGTTTGATAATGGAACATTATTAGCCCGAACTAGACTCGGCTAACACCATAGCTTAACACAGTATAGCATGCCGCTATGATGATGACTGATGTTCCATTTTCCGACGTTTCGGAAAAATTCTTCCGATTGCAGAAACGACAAAGTCGGTTTTACTAGCCGAGGCTGCGCGCACAGTTGCAATAGCTTCAGCGACAAGTCACAACATTTTTTTCCGGTTCTATAACCAATGTTCTACGCTCGGTATACGCTTAGGTTCTACACTTACCATGATTGGAACTTGGTCTGCATCTAACACATTAGCGCCAAAGATACGTTTACAAAAAAATAATTGTGTTTTCAGGCGTTTTTAACAGTGTAAAAAACAGACGATAACTATCGTTACTCGAAATCATTTTTTGTTGAGCCTTCCTAATTTGAGGTTTTTTCCTGACTTGTTGCGAAAATTGACCAAAACTCCGTCTCTAATTATGAGAGGAAGTTATATCCAATTTTGAAAAAAAATAACACGGTTAGCGTATCCTTTTACAGTTGCCTGAGCAATCCATTATAGTACACGACAAAATTATGTGGCAAAATCGCCGAAGCTGAGGCAACTTCGCGAGCAGTTTCGGCTAGTAGGATTTCTTCCTGGTTGGATGTGAGCGTGGGAACTCTGGAGTAATCTTCGCTTCCAACCAATCAGCAAAGATGTCCTATTAGCTGAAACCACAATTGCCATATGATGCAGAGTTTTTCACATCTTTTTGTCTTGTAATGTAATCAATAGTCAGCGCTCATTGAATTGATCAGCGCCAAACATACAACATTTTTACCGTGTAGTATTGTAGACAATGTTGTGGGTTTTCCTGAACACAAAATATCTCTCCTGAAACCTGAATACCTAAATATATATAAAATCGTAGGTTTCCCTGAATACTGAATATAGCTTGATCGTAAACGCACCCTGCGAAATAATTCGACCTAACACTTTTACCACGCAAATAATTTCGAGAAAATTTTTTCAGCAAGATTTCAAAATTGAAATAATGAGTTTATTATGCCTCAATGGTGTGGGCAGTCGCAGTGTGTGAGTGCGCGTGTGTTGTGCGGCTCAGCGGCGGTGCGCATGCACATTTTAGGGCTATGGGTTTGAAGGGGTAGGAATAGGATCTGGTCGGTTTCTAACGGAGGCTCGATATTAATAAAAATACTTTTTGCCGCAAGGGTTTTCAATAGCACTGCGAGCAGCTATGAATTTTTCGACCTGAATTAATTGCCTATTTTCAACTCAAATGGTGGTCGCGTTCGATGGGTACGCCTGAAGGCGTAGGATTCGGAAGTTCTTGCCGGTTCTGAACGGAGGCTTGGAATAACTGTTAATTTTATTGGCCTAAAGGGTTTTCAATAGCGCTGCGAGCACCTATGATTTTTTTCGAATTTGATCAATTGCTTATTATAAGTCA
This sequence comes from Daptonema setosum, assembly GCA_964036265.1. NCBI lineage: Eukaryota > Metazoa > Nematoda > Chromadorea > Monhysterida > Xyalidae > Daptonema > Daptonema setosum. The sequence continues at coordinate 30,741 of CAXIWR010000376.1, read as the reverse complement.
AATTGAGGTTGCGTTCAACGGGCACGCCTGAAGGCGCAGGATTCCGAAGTTCTGGTCAGTTTTGGAAGGCGCCTTCATATAAATGATCATATCTTGGGCCTTAAGGGTTTCCGATAGCGCTGAAAACATCAATGAATTTTTCAAATATGACAGAATTCTTATTTTTTACTAAAATCCACATTCTTCCCATAACATACTTTTTCGTTTCATAAAATTTGAATTCGCGCCCAAATTTTTTCAGACGCGGGGGAAGGGGTTTACAAATTTTGATATACGCCATTTACTCGAAGGGTTGAAGGTTTACAAAGAAAAATGGGTGTGTTTACGATCAAGCTATATCTATCATGAGTCCTGAATACCTTTATCTAAAATTATAGGTTTTCCTGAATACTGAATATCTATCTTGAATCCTGAATACCTATATCTAGAATTATATGTTTTCCTGAATACCTTTTATTCATTGTAGTACGACCAAAATCTAACCGAATTCGAAAGCTTGCCGGGGATGGTAGCTTTTCCGGACACCATTTTCTGTCCACGACCAGGTTTTGCCGTCTATCCGTTACCGGTCAAACCACTGCCGGAAATTCAAGACAATGATCCGTTGTTCCGCTTCATGTTAGTAGTTAAGGCTATTTAAAAAAACAAAACGTTTCAAGTTTATCGAGTATCCGAGTTACTCATTCATATGGGCCTTTTTAGAGAGCGGCGTAACGTATTCGAGGTGTACCAACGGGCAACGAAACATGAAAACTACGACTTCCACGTGTGGTACAACGTGGCCGTGTTAGACCTGATCAACATGACAACCACCGACGTAAACCGAGTCACTCGACTCTATAGAAACGACGGTCACGGAGCTAGCTTGCCTTTTGATCTCATGTTCTACATGCGACGGGTTTGTTCTAAGATAGCTTTTTTTCTCTGTTCACCATGTTAACCTCTGTTAATCTCTACTAACCTCTGTTTAACTATGTTAACTTCTATTAACCTCTGTTAACCTCTGTTAAACCCTATCAACCTCCGTTAACCTCTGTTAACCTTCTCTGTTAACCTCTGTTAACCCATCAATTTCAGCTGCGAGAATTGGTGAGTCCGAATTGGCAACGTGATCTTCAAGTGGCCGACAGTTTCGACGACAGATCCCTCGATTGGAGAACTGTAGACTCCTTATTGTATCGTAACTGGTCATTGCCGATTCATCCCCATTTACAGCGCCTATTGTTTGATGCTTCACAAAGCTCCAACCTGACTTTGCTGTGGTGGGCCATTATCGAACCCCGGTACGCATTTTTTTAGGACTAGAAAAGCGTGCTGGAGAATTTCAACCCGTGTTGTACAAAAGTATTTTTTAGAAAAATGATAGTCTAAGTGTTAAGGATAACCCATTTTGTGCATAATACCATCCTTATAGTATCATATCCCGCCTATTAAGAACTTTAATACTCGAGGAACTTGAAAAGATGTTGATTGACACACACTTTCAGGTATGTGCTGCAGTACGATGTGCTGTCTTCGGATTTTGAACGCAAAACCGGTGGCTGGTACAATCGTCGTTTCATGTGTTATGGCTCTTCGATCAACTGCTACGATGGTCAGTACACGATGTGGCTGGATAATCATCTGTGTGTTATGTGGCGCCGGGCTAATCGTCCTGAACCGTATCTTGATGATGGAGATCCAATTATCACGGGATATAGATTCGTGGACGTCCCCGATGAGCTGAAGGTGTGGAAAGGCAACATCGACGTGGAACAGATACGAATGCAAGACTTCATCAGTGCACCGGCAGATGAACATGGTTGGCTCGTTGTGCCAGAAGGCGTGGATGACTGGGAAGGAACATTGATTTCGGAGCAAATGGTTGCGGTTAATCTGATCAAAAATGAACCGGTGGAAGTTATGTGCCAACGGGAAGTAAAATACGACGTAAATCCACCCGAAACCCAAAAATTGTTGTGTGGACGCGAAAAAATCACAGATTACTGGATATATTCACACGGAGCAACTTTTGGCAGTTCAATCCTGTTCGAAACACAAATGGACACACCCTTACCACGTAAGATACGCGATCTACCCACCAAAAACATTTGGGCTTCAGCTGGGTATCTAGGCAACGTTGCCGCCATGTTTACAGGACTGTCTGTCATGCAAATAGTGATGACCGCAGTGCATAAAGCGTTCAATCGAAATAATGCCCGAAGAGCACAACTGAGCATCATCGTCCTGATGTGCATTCCCATGATTATATGGATAACCACTACTGTGCAAACAACATACACCGATCGATATCGAGAGCGACCGTTAATACTCAATCGTTACCAGATTCCAGTGCCTGAAACCGCCATCGGCTCCCCGGGGAAAATTGAACTTATGGTTCTAAACCACACGAAACTCGCCGAACATAATGTGAGCGTGGAACTGTTGCAGTACATGTGCATCGGCGCAACAAGTAGGAGCTGTTACAGTGATCTTCAGGAGCAGGAATCATTTGTAAATTCCGTTCCCAACTTCTGGACAAAACCATATCATTTGGAATTTTCCCTGAAACGTTTGCGTCCTGACCTTTCCCAGTCCGGTGAACTTCATCAACAGTACCTGCGATTGGCGCAGAAAATTGGCATCAACGATCAACAGCCCTTCGGCGTCCTCTCTTTCTTTTACCTGGACCCATGTCATATCGTGATTGGATGCGGTTTTGATGACAATATCAATCATGAATGCTGTAAGAATTGGTATTGGCGACCTTACGTCGAGGACAACATGAAGTTTGTTTTGCAGCAGAGATTTTCACAGCCATTATTATTTAGCGGACGTGTCTATAGTGTTCTCCTGGATGATTCTGTGTTCGAGCAAACTGATGGCAAGTCACCATACCTGGGACCTTCAGTCAACATATCAGCCATTGACCAATACGAATGGCCTAACTTTGGTGAAATGTACATGATATTCAGTTTTCCCAATTCAACAATCGAGCAAGGGGGTTTGTTTCTCGATTCAGTAAAAGGTCAGCGAGTGACCACTGGGTTGGGGTTTAATGCTAAATATAAACTGATGAAAGAGCCGCCAACTTGTGATGTTAATACGGTGTGTGTGAATCCATATGCCAACCTAACACGAATGCGCGAGGTCATCATTGACAAAGTGTGCAATTGTTCTCTGTGCTACAATCATCTGACCGTGTCAACTTCCATCGGTTGCTGTACAATCGATCAATTGACCCAGTGCGTTCTGCAGGACAGGTTCTACTCTTCTTTTCGTCTCATTCGTAAATTGAAAAATATTGACACAAGTTGGCCCAACTTGACACTGGACGCATCTGAACCGCTAAACGTCTTCGTGGACGGATATTTCGATTATTACAAGGAGATATTCCAGGACGATGAAGATTCTCCGTTTCACGGTATTCTAACCGACGGCGATATGGCTCATTGCCGGCCGGTATGTGACGATGGCCTCTATGTAATAACCGAACAAACATTAAAGACAGTGAAAAAAAATGACCAGTACTACCCGTATACAAGAATTGACTACGAAGGAATTGCCGAAGCCAATATAGGCACTATTGAGTACGACAGCTTTCAGGTAATCGAAATGATCTCGTTGTCATGGGGAATTGTTTCGCTCATCTCTGGATTGACTATAATCAGCGTCTTCGAGATTATCTTAACAATGCAAGCCAAGTTGTTTACTGATGAAATGAATATCCGTAATTTTTTCGATCGGGGGTTTTTCGCGTTGATGATCAATAACGAAGAACAAGCAGCACCCACGCAGAATCAGCCAGCCACCGACGAGGCTCCACCCACAACGTTGGTGCTCGTCGCCATCGAGATAATCTTCTGCATTTTGGCTGCAATTTCAATCTTGTACATGGTGGCTGGTGGCCGTGGAGACGAAGACCAAATTTTCAGTGCCCGATCACTCAGCATGACTTCAGATTTCAACGCTTCTGTTCAGTGGCCGAATCTAATGCTTTGCACATCGCAGGATATAGATGTACTGCAAGCAAATGTTGTGATAAACGAGATGAACTGCGTCAAAGAAACGCAGGCTAGTGTTTCATGCGTGGACATGTTTCCGATACTGCGACAACACGCTGGATTCGCGTGCCTGCTCACGGCACATCCACCACAAGCACACATCATCGGTGAGTTTAACAAGTGCGGTGAGAATTTTTAAAAGTAATTGGTTCATAAAATTTTGGTTCTCAGTTTTTACTGAAAGGTTTCTTTTTACAAGTTTTCTTTAAAATATGAAATATGAGATTTTTTTATAGTAGTTGATCTTGCGGGATAAACAGCCTGTCAACATTCAACGATGATGCAGAGAATTGTCGTTTTCAGATCGACACATACCGATCTACAAAGTATCAATGCCCAGTTCGATATTCGATTACGTTTGGATTGGAGATGTTCGACAGTTATTCGCTGACACATCGTTGACGTCACTGGAAGGTTGGACATTTACACACATATAATTATTCGGTTATTTACATTTCCTTTAGAATCGCATGTTATTAACCAAACATATTATGAACTTGACTAAGTAAAAAAATCCACACACAGTTTAAAACCTGCATTGGGAGATACTTATCTTTGTCATAACACATTCACACATTTCATAATGATCAATTAACATTGAGCAATTTTCTTGAAACACGCAAAGTTTTCAATAGTTGTTGTTGACAGGATCAACCGATATAAAGTTTGATACGACCGAGACTATGAAAACCGACTGCGCTCAACTTATCGCTATGGAAGACATTGAATCGTGCGACGTCACCAACCCGGTTAGACTGGATTTCTAATCACTTTTTTAAAGTAAAAAACGTTTAATTTCGTGTTCAAATCCACTGAAAGTAGCAGTTTTACTTCATCGGTCATTGTGTGATGTATGTACAAGGACGTCTTGAAATGTTTGGGTCAGTAAGCTTGAGAAACTCATAGACACATTGTCATCATCCTCATAATCCTCATCATCATCACCATCATCATCTTCATCATAATCATCATTATCATCATCATCATCATCATCATAAATTTTTGAGATTGGAGTGAATTCTAGGAGTCATTGACACACTAGTCTCATCAACACTCCTTGCTATCACTGAAACTTCGCCTCAACTAGATATTGACTTCTTTATCTTAAGGCAACTTAAATAACCTCAACCAACACACGTATAACTTAACTCAAAGCAAATCAAAACATCACCTCAACTCTCGTATATTATTACCCCAGTTCTCCCAAAACTTCACCTCAACAGCAAAAAATTACACATTTACCGACTTTTCAATGACCGACCACGCATCCCTCATTTCAAGCACTCTCATGGCTCAAGAAGATTTCAAACGTCAAACAGCAGTCAACGGAATGATGAAGAAAGCAAACAGAAAGCATGCAAGAAGAAAGCATGTTGTAATCGCAAACCACTATGACGATTCAAACCCTGACATTGAACTATATCGTATTGAGCAATCACAATCTGCTTTTGGCTATGATGGACTGGTAAGGTAAAGGTAAAGATCAAATCGTAGTTGTATTTCAAATGGGCACAGCTTCACCCGGATACAACCGCCCATTAAAGGTAAAATTACTGACTGAACACGCAAAAAACGTCCTACTCTTTGCTGCATTCCGGATGCATATTTCCAGAAACTATAAAGTTTTTTATTTGTTTCCCATTTCTGGAAAATTTGATCAATTATTTGTTTTTGTTTCTTCATAAAGTTCAGGATATAGAAAACATATTTCAATAGGTGCCGTCAATTTTTCATTAAGGTTCATTATTTTTTTTACTTGTCCGAATATGGCTCCTAGAGAGGGGCTAACGGAAATTAGTAGCTAACGCGCTTGTCCTCGCTGTCGCTCGGACGAGCAAGCCTCACGATAGGTTATCGGGGGTTAACGAACAGTAGAACTTCATAGGAACAGTGTATGATCAAAATGAGCCAAAAATAGTTCAGTGAGACTCGAACCCGAACCCTTTCGTTCAAAAAACGACAACCACTTGAAAAAACTATCCCGTATTTGAACGCTTCAGCGACAGCAACAACCGTATCTTCTTAGGCATTGCTCTTGACCACGAACTGTGGAACTACTTTGCGCTATCCGAAGATGTTGTGTCCCGTGACACAAATGAACACTACATTCAACATACATTCATATACACCTAGCACCATTACAACGACCACCAACCAACACGAATACTGCAAAAGCCGTCCGTGCCATCAGTATTCCTCATCATCAATCCGTTCCTCCACCAATCGCTCTTCCACCTCGTTCAGACCGTTCACCTCTAGGCACACGACATCCCAACGTCAACAACACAACACGACATTCTCCTTCACGGAACCACACTGCATCTCATCGTTCACAGAGTCCTAACCGTCCAACACAAAAACTGAAGAGCAATAAATAACCTATATTTGCTCAATAAGGTGGAGAGATTAGGTTCAATTGAACTGCGTTTGAAGTCTGCGTTCAACAGAGATCCAAGTGAATATTGCCTACAAAAAACGGAAACACATTTCTAACCTCATAAAAATGAATAGACATCAAATTTGGATTAACAAGGAAAGAAGATTTCTCGCGCAGTTAAACTCAAACAAGTTATATTCCTATATTCGATCAAAGCTGATTTCAAAAAACAAACATTGATATCCTGCATTCCAAAAGTGAACATTCCACCGATGCTCCTGCTCAGGCGGATGCGTTGAATGCATTTTTCAACTAGGTTTAAATTTCCTCGGAGACTGAGCGTCCTCCGGTGAAAACCACTATATATGAATCGAAAGCTATAGAATTATAATAGTGTATTTGGAACCATATCTAATCTCCCTAATTAGTCATCGTTCAGTCACTGATTTCCATAGTTAGCTGCTTCAATTTCCATATCGTTAGTCATCATATTTCGAAAATCGATTGAACTTAGCACGTGCCCATTGGAATGGAAACACGTTATTGTGGTAGCTGTCAAAAAACCTAACCAACTCCAGTGTCGTTAACCATAGACTTAATTAGCTTGACTTGCACAGCATCGAGAGTCATGGAAAAAAATTTTTATGAAAAATTCCAATCAGCTCTTTTTGAAGCTAAGTTTATAACAAACCACCAGTATGGTTTTTACGTAAACGGTCAAGCAAGAATCAATTAATCTCAACACTGAATGTTTATATTCACTATCTTGACCAAGGCGGTTCAGTCAATATCTTATATGCTGATGTGAGGAAATCTTTTGATTCAGTGAGTCATAACCATCTCATTAAAAAACTTATCTCCAGCCCCATTCCGAAGTCAATTATCGCCTGGGTAGAATCTTTCCTGACAAGTTGTACGCACTCAGTGAAGCTGAACAACTACATTCCATCCTCCGGTGTTCCCCAAGGTGGAGTTCTCTCTTCCCTTTTATTCATTATATTTATGAATGACCTACCCGAGTCAATAATATATAGCAAAGTGAAACTGTTTGCAGTTGACGATAAATCTATAAGAAAATCAATGTTGTCGACCACCAAACAATCATGGTAGGAGCAAACGGCCTTCAATTATCTGTGAGCAAATGGGAAGACGAAAACTTCCTCCCTTCCAATACTCACTAGAAGGAGAGAATTTAAGTACCACAGCAGTATGCAGAGAGAGATCTTGGCATTCAGATTGACAAAGATTTAAACTTTCGAGCTCACTGCTATAAAATGGCTTTATCTGCCACAAAAATGTCAGGGTGTATACGGAGTGCTTTTTTGAACAACACGGTATAATTTCGATCCAAAATATTACAAATTTACATTCTACCTAAATCAAATATGCATCTCCTGGTTGGAACATTTGAACTTCAAATCAGATATCCACCATTGAACGTTCTTTTAGCAAATTCACTAAACTGTCCTGTCAAATGTACAATTTGCCTTATAATCACCGATTAAATACCCTTTCATTAGACAACCTTTTATTCCGGCGAACTGTTTCTGATTTAGTCTTGGCATATAAAGTACTAACCGGCCACTTTAATGGTAATGGGGTAGACTCGGCGGAGTTTTTCAGTGTTCATAACGATGTAAGATTGCGGCGTAACAATAGATTTAAACTAAATATCCCAAATTGTAGAACATCTTTGCGGCGTAACTTTTGGTGCGTGAGAGTAGTTACCCTGTGGAATAAAATACCTGACACGGCCTTTGAAACAATATGTCATAAACATTTTAGAAGGTTTATAGAAATGGAATTCTGATATGATATACTAACATACCCAAAATCGAATCACGCAAACGTTGACTTCTTAGATTATAAAAAACGCAAGAGAATTCCGTTCTATTTTTAACGATTATAAACATCCATTTTTGTGATTTCATTATGTCTCACTGACCATTGTGCCGCCTATTAGGTGCGTCCTTTCTTTAAGAAATGAAATTTATATTATCTTATCTTTTAGTATTTTTATTCAGGCACAAACGCAGTGCGCTCTCACATCGTCAACGCCAATGCAGTACAGCGTTCAGACACAGAACACGTCTTGTCAATACGTCGACTTTCGGGCGGACTTTAGTGAGCTGCAAGTTGAAAATGCCGTGGAACAGAGTCGTTGGGTGAGTCGAATAGTTTCGCATGTACGTAGCTCTGCGTCGCCAATGTGTTTTCGATTTAGCGCTATTTTTATGATAACGGTATCGAATTAGAAGTCGATGTTGCAGATTTTACAAAATTTACAGAGGTTACGCATGTTACAGTTGTTACAGTTTTTACACATGTTACAGTTGTTACAGATTTTGAACATTTTACACATTTTACAGACGGTAACAGTCAGACCGAGTGGTCACATATCGTTCCGTGTGATTGACAAGCCGCGCTACAGCCGGTTCCAACAATTCGTAATTATCGGCAGTGTGTTCGACTCGCTACTGAGCGTCTGCTTGGTCAACATTATGTTCTACTCACTCTGGTTTGTCACGGCGCAACATTTATGTATTTGGTTATGGCGTAACGTTCATTTTGTTATGAGGTACTAGGGACTGCAGCTCGGTATTGGGCCCGGGGATTCTGCTCGAGTTGTGCTTCTGTGCGCGCTGCGCGCGCTTTACCGGGTATTCTGCCGAGAATTAGGGCCGAGTATTAGATTGTTGTACTACATTGTTAAACACTGCTCTATTGAACCAGTTAGTTTGGTGGAAGGTAATCTATCGAGCCAGTTTTAAAGTGTATGCACAATGACAGGATTATAATGTAGTAGTGGATTATAATTTTTTGATTCTTCTAATTGAGAACGGTATTCATAACTGAGCAACACGCAATGTCCATAATTTTAAAATATACCAGTCGTGAAACGTGAACAAAAATTTACATTTTTATAATTTATTATTTAGTGTCGTTTTGGAAAGTAATCTAATTCCGTTGCAATGAATATCCCCTGGAAATAATATATTGAGCCATTAGGACTTTGGCTGGTAAGTTTACCAGTTTTCTCTATTATGCTATTTGTCACGAGTGACCCGCTCAAAAGTTTTACGGGTTTTAGTTTACAAAATTTCTTTGTAACTCAGGTTGCGGTGTTCAGGGTTATCATGTCATTGATTGAGATGTGTCTGAATGAAATTGAGGGCTCAATAGTCACTAACTATTAACTGACTCGTTATACATTGAGCCCATGTCCCGTTATACATTGAGGATGATTGTGCTTTGTTGTTTACTTTGTAAATGAAACAATTTTTTCTTTGATGACTTGCCTCGGTATTAATTTTAACAATGTTTGCGGATTCACAATCCCGTTGCAATGAATATCCCGTGGAAATAATCTATTGAGCCATTTTGAAGCTTCCCGTGGAAAGTAATCTATTACCGTTGCGTTGATCATTGCATGTAAAAATATTATTTAAAAAAATATTACTTTCAGTATTGGATATATCCCGTGGACACTAAAATCAGATTAATTTAGCATATGAATAATCTATTGAGCCATTAGGAACTTCCCGTGGAAAGTAATCGATTGCCGTTGCAATGAATATCCCGTGGAAAAAATCTATTGAGCCATTTTGAAGCTTCCCGTGGAAAGTAATCTATTACCGTTGCGTTGATCATTGCATGTAAAAATACTATTTAAAAAAGTATTACTTTCAGTATTGGATATATCCCGTGGACACTAAAATCAGATTAATTTAGCATATGAATAATCTATTCAGCCATTAGGAACTTCCCGTGGAAAGTAATCGATTGCCGTTGCAATGAATATCCCGTGGAAATAATATATTGAGCCATTAGGAACCTTCCGTGGAAAGTAATCTATTGCCGTTGCAATGAATATCCCGTGGAAATAATCTATTGAGCCATTTTGAAGCTTCCCGTGTAAAGTAATCTATTACCGTTGCGTTGATCATTGCATGTAAAAATATTATTTAAAAAAATATTACTTTCAGTATTGGATATATCCCGTGGACACTAAAATCAGATTAATTTAGCATATGAATAATCTATTGAGCCATTAGGAACTTCCCGTGGAAAGTAATCGATTGCCGTTGCAATGAATATCCCGTGGAAATAATCTATTGAGCCATTTTGAAGCTTCCCGTGGAAAGTAATCTATTACCGTTGCGTTGATCATTGCATGTAAAAATATTATTTAAAAAAAGTATTACTTTCAGTATTGGATATATCCCGTGGACACTAAAATCAGATTAATTTAGCATATGAATAATCTATTCAGCCATTAGGAACTTCCACTCAGATTAATTTAGCATATGAATAATCTATTAAGCCATTAGGAACTTCCCGTGGAAAGTAATCGATTGCCGTTGCAATGAATATACCGTGGAAATAATATATTGAGCCATTAAGAACCTTCCGTGGAAAGTAATCTATTGCCGTTGCAATGAATATCCCGTGGAAATAATCTATTGAGCCATTTTGAAGCTTCCCGTGGAAAGTAATCTATTACCGTTGCGTTGATCATTGCATGTAAAAATATTATTTAAAAAAATATTACTTTCAGTATTTGATATATCCCGTGGACACTAAAATCCGATTAACTTAGCATATGAATAATCTATTGAGCCATTAGGAACTTCCCGTGGAAAGTAATCGATTGCCGTTGCAATGAATATCCCGTGGAAATAATCTATTGAGCCATTTTGAAGCTTCCCGTGGAAAGTAATCTATTACCGTTGCGTTGATCATTGCATGTAAAAATATTATTTAAAAAAATATTACTTTCAGTATTGGATATATCCCGTGGACACTAAAATCAGATTAATTTAGCATATGAATAATCTATTGAGCCATTAGGAACTTCCCGTGGAAAGTAATCGATTGCCGTTGCAATGAATATCCCGTGGAAATAATCTATTGAGCCATTTTGAAGCTTCCCGTGGAAAGTAATCTATTACCGTTGCGTTGATCATTGCATGTAAAAATACTATTTAAAAAAGTATTACTTTCAGTATTGGATATATCCCGTGGACACTAAAATCAGATTAATTTAGCATATGAATAATCTATTCAGCCATTAGGAACTTCCCGTGGAAAGTAATCGATTGCCGTTGCAATGAATATCCCGTGGAAATAATATATTGAGCCATTAGGAACCTTCCGTGGAAAGTAATCTATTGCCGTTGCAATGAATATCCCGTGGAAATAATCTATTGAGCCATTTTGAAGCTTCCCGTGTAAAGTAATCTATTACCGTTGCGTTGATCATTGCATGTAAAAATATTATTTAAAAAAATATTACTTTCAGTATTTGATATATCCCGTGGACACTAAAATCACATTAATTTAGCATATGAATAATCTATTGAGCCATTAGGAACTTCCCGTGGAAAGTAATCGATTGCCGTTGCAATGAATATCCCGTGGAAATAATCTATTGAGCCATTTTGAAGCTTCCCGTGGAAAGTAATCTATTACCGTTGCGTTGATCATTGCATGTAAAAATATTATTTAAAAAAAGTATTACTTTCAGTATTGGATATATCCCGTGGACACTAAAATCAGATTAATTTAGCATATGAATAATCTATTCAGCCATTAGGAACTTCCACTCAGATTAATTTAGCATATGAATAATCTATTCAGCCATTAGGAACTTCCCGTGGAAAGTAATCGATTGCCGTTGCAATGAATATACCGTGGAAATAATATATTGAGCCATTAAGAACCTTCCGTGGAAAGTAATCTATTGCCGTTGCAATGAATATCCCGTGGAAATAATCTATTGAGCCATTTTGAAGCTTCCCGTGGAAAGTAATCTATTACCGTTGCGTTGATCATTGCATGTAAAAATATTATTTAAAAAAATATTACTTTCAGTATTTGATATATCCCGTGGACACTAAAATCAGATTAATTTAGCGTATGAATAATCTATTGAGCCATTAGGAACTTCCCGTGGAAAGTAATCGATTGCCGTTGCAATGAATATCCCGTGGAAATAATCTATTGAGCCATTTTGAAGCTTCCCGTGGAAAGTAATCTATTACCGTTGCGTTGATCATTGCATGTAAAAATATTATTTAAAAAAAGTATTACTTTCAGTATTGGATATATCCCGTGGACACTAAAATCAGATTAATTTAGCATATGAATAATATATTCAGCCATTAGGAACTTCCCGTGGAAAGTAATCGATTGCCGTTGCAATGAATATCCCGTGGAAATAATATATTGAGCCATTAGGAACCTTCCGTGGAAAGTAATCTATTGCAGTTGCAATGAATATCCTGTGGAAATAATCTATTGTGCCATTTTGAAGCTTCCCGTGGAAAGTAATCTATTACCGAACTAAACAGGTTTTTGTCCCCATTTATTGAAATGGGGACAGATGTTAAAACAGGCTTTTGTCCCATTTCATAAAATGGGGACATACGTGAAAACAGGCTTTTGTCCCCATTTATTTAAATGGGGACAGTTGTGAAAACAGGCCACTGGTCGCTACTGAAACATTAGCTCGTTTAGGCTCATGAAACATTAACTCATTTAACTTTAATGTATGAAACATTAGTTCGTTTTGACGTTAATATAACAAACTGCATTTTGTCCCCATTTCTTAAAATGGGGACAGCTGTTTTCTACTGAAACATTAGCTCGTGAAACATCAACCCACTATCGGACTAAAACATTAGCTCTGCAGCCGGGTATTAGGTCCCTTAATAGTATGTGCTCGTCGCTGATTGGCTGTGGTTGCCCGTAGCAACTGTGGTAAACCGGGCTGGCGTTGAAACCGGGCTGGCGTTACAGACGGACGGACGCACACTGTTTCATTATAGTATTAGATAAGAAACAATCATTTGCTCGTACTTTGGGCACAACAGCAGTTTCAAGTTCAGATGAAAGTGCAACATTGTAGACTGTTGCGCCCAACAAAGTAACGTGTAAATTGTACATGAATGTGGTGTGCATGATGAAATTCAGGTGTTTGGTTACACTGACTAACTCACTCACTCACTCACTCACTCACTCACTCACTCACTCACTCACTCACTCACTCACTCACTCACTCACTCACTCACTCACTCACTCACTCACTCACTCACTCACTCACTCACTCACTCACTCACTCACTCACTCACTCACTCACTCACTCACTCACTCACTCACTCACTCACTCACTCACTCACTCACTCACTCACTCACTCACTCACTCACTCACTCACTCACTCACTCACTCACTCACTCACTCACTCACTCACTCACTCACTCACTCACTCACTCACTCACTCACTCACTCACTCACTCACTCACTCACTCACTCACTCACTCACTCACTCACTCACTCACTCACTCACTCACTCACTCACTCACTCACTCACTCACTCACTCACTCACTCACTCACTCACTCACTCACTCACTCACTCACTCACTCACTCACTCACTCACTCACTCACTCACTCACTCACTCACTCACTCACTCACTCACTCACTCACTCACTCACTCACTCACTCACTCACTCACTCACTCACTCACTCACTCACTCACTCACTCACTCACTCACTCACTCACTCACTCACTCACTCACTCACACACTCATTCACTCACTCACTCACTCACTCACTCACTCACTCACTCACTCACTCACTCACTCACCCATTCACTTCAGGACCTGCTGCGTCAAGCGTGTGACTTCTGTGGCCGTCGTACCGATTAACGAAATGAACGTGATTCAAGTGCAACCCGTGAACGCCTAATGTACTTATAAAAAGCAATACGATTCTGAATCAGTAGAGTTAATTACGAAGCGGTGTAATCTCCGTTTCATATCATTTATGTTACTCACAGTATTTATAGTATTTATGTTACTCACATTCTTTATAGTATTTATGTTACTCACTGTATTTATGTTACTTACAGTAATTAAAAGATTTTTGGTACTCACAGTATTCATAGTATTTGTGGTACTCTCACAGTATTTATAGTATTTTTCCACAGTATTTATAAAATTTATACTGTTTACAGTATTTGTTGTACTCACAGTATTTATAGTATTTATTTTACTCTCAGTATTTACATTATTCATGGTGTTCACAGTATAGTATTTATACTTCGTACAGTATTTCTGGTATTTCTGTTACTCACAGTAATTGTAGTATTACGTTACTCACAGTATTTATAGTAATTATGGTACTCACAGTATTTTATAGTATTTTTGTTACTCACAGTATTTGTAGTATTTATGGTACTCACATTATTCATAGTATTTGTGTTACTCACAGTATTTATAGTAATTACGTTACTCACAGTATTTATAGTAATTATGGTACTCACAGTATTCTATAGTATTTTTGTTACTCACAGTATTTGTAGTATTTATGGTACTCACATTATTCATAGCATTTGTGGTAGTAGTACACATTTTCCTCGAGAAAAGTCTTTTTCAGTTCTAAAATTCCAATGGGCTCGGTGGTCAACAGCACTGGTTGAAACACATTCAAACAGCTATATTGTTTTGAACAGATTGAAACTAATAATTTCTTGTTAAATTAAAGGTTAAAAGTAGTTTTCTAATTCAAAGTACGTTTTAGAGAATATATCGGTAATGTTTGTGATGTCCATGTCTTTTGTTGACGTCCGTATAGCATTGATCAAACGTATAAACATATCCTATCATGATTACAAATATCAAATTTAATCAAATCCAATCGAAGTAATGATCACTAAAACTAATTTCAGGTTTTTTATATATTCATTGATAAAATAATATGTTTAGAACAATTTTTAGAACCTCAAAAAATGATCAAAAACTAAAAAAAGACTAATTTTCGAGAATTACCCATAATTTGGACACTGTTCGTACAAGTAATTTTTGGCGAACCGCAAACTGAACTTTTCGAAATGTACTATCTTCCGATTTTTTTGCTTCTAAAATCTTCTTATTGTTCAAAATTTGGATGGTCTCGCAGAATGTTGTAAGTTACGTGGGACATCCAGTAGTTGCCTAGCGAATGCAATTTCAAAATAGGATTTCGATTGAATAACATTATCAGCCTGTAATTTAATCGGTCCCTCATTTACTTGCATCGAAGAAAATTGTACAAAAGTGACCGTCTAGTTTGTTCAGTATATATCACCTTTTGAGCGAGATCTGGTTTTCCTCTGTAACATTTTTCTTTTCATTGGTAAAATCACGATTTTGCATGTTTTGTTCGTGAAAAAAACAAGATTTTTTTCAGATCACATCGTAAAGTGTGATCCATGCTTTTCATAAAGTTTTTCAATTAAAGCAGTATCCATGCAAAATTAGTCGAACGTAATGGCGGGCAAAAAAGTGTTACAAATGGCTGTTGAGAAGCGGGATAGGCTCCACTGACTACAGGGTGGGGCAAAAGTAACTATACACTTGTTGACGCAAGAGTTCCCCAAAAAATTATACTGCATCAATATGATTAAACAAGCCAAACACAAGGTAAACCACCAGAAAGTTCTGATTCTGCTATTTATTTTGCTTTCAATGTTTAATTTCATGAGTTATGCGTCTTTTTCTCGAAATTTGCCGTATTTCCGGTTCTTTTCAGTGGTTTTAGTGTATAATATTGCCATATCCACTGTTATTTGGCAAAAATTGATGTTGGTAATGATTGAAGTCCGAAAGTTGATAAATTCAAAATTCTTATTTTCCAGCTTCAAACAATATATTTCATGTCTATTGATTTATTTTAGTACCAAAGGTTTCATAAAAACCGATTTTTTGTCAACAATCCAAAAGCCTCGAAAGCTGTTACAGGCAACTTGAACATACATACTTGAAGGCTTTACCATATTATCCGTATCGAATTAAACCATAGGGACATTCTGAAAATCTTTTGATTCTCATTCAGATACATCAAGTGAAACATTTTGTATACTTCTTATCCTTTATGGATGATTTTGATTAGACATTCAGGTCAATTGAAGACGTTAAAAATAGGAAACACCAAGAAAATCCTTAAAATCCTGTTTTAAATTGAAAATAACTTAGATATAATCCAATAGACTTCAGAATCGGGGTTTTCAGGTTTAATAATGTTTATGTTGCAAAATACATCATATAGACTTCTTTGAGAAATTGACCTCCAAGAAGTGCATAGGTAATCCCCCCCGTAGAGTAGGTTTTCAGCTGGAACAAAGAATATTGAGCCCATCAACGTAAAAAAAATACATGTAAAGACGCTTTCGAGATTCTAATAAAATGTGAAATACTATTTTCGCTCAGACAATAAATCACCAAACTCACTTTTGGTCCACGCACTTAACTATCGTGCGTGATGGTGATTGGGCCGCAACTCAACCGGCCAATCATCATCACCCAAGTTAAGCCAATCACGCGAAAGAACACCACTGCACTGAACTGCTGATTTCGGTGGAAAACGTAGTGTTTAACTGGCTATGATGTTTTATTTATTTATTATATCAGAATTTGTGTATCGTCCTTAAATGATTTTGTTTGCAGTAATTTTTAACAAAATTGGGGTTAATTTCACCCAACAAAGTTTTCAACCTGAGGTTTCATGGTCTGACCAAAAATGGTGATTCATATTTCACTAGAATCTCGAAAGCGTCTTTACATACAGCTCGATCATAAACGGACCAGTGGGACATTTTCGGTCCATTATTTGTAACCACTGGAAACACCAAATCAAATTTGCCGAAACACGAAATCGTGATTACCTGAGCTCGAGTGAGGTGAACTAGATGAGGTGAACTGATGAGGTGAACTAGATGAGGTGAATTAGATGAGGTGAACTAGATGAGGTGAACTAGATGAGGTGAGTTAGATGAGGTGAACTAGATGAGGTGAATTAGATGAGGTGAACTAGATGAGGTGAACTAGATGAGGTGAACTAGATGAGGTGAACTAGATGAGGTGAATTAGATGAGGTGAACTATATGAGGTGAACTAGATGAGGTGAACTAGATGAGGTGAGTTAGATGAGGTGAACTAGATGAGGTGAACTAGATGAGGTGAACTAGATGAGGTGAATTAGATGAAGTGAACTAGATGAGGTGAATTAGATGAGGTGAACTAGATGAGGTGAACTAGATGAGGTGAACTAGATGAGGTGAACTAGATGAGGTGAATTAGATGAGGTGAACTAGATGAGGTGAACTAGATGAGGTTAACTAGATGAGGTGAGTTAGATGAGGTGAACTAGATGAGGTGAACTAGATGAGGTGAATTAGATGAGGTGAACTAGATGAGGTGAACTAGATGAGGTGAGTTAGATGAGGTGAACTAGATGAGGTGAATTAGATGAGGTGAACTAGATGAGGTGAACTAGATGAGGTGAACTAGATGAGGTGAACTAGATGAGGTGAATTAGATGAGGTGAACTATATGAGGTGAACTAGATGAGGTGAACTAGATGAGGTGAGTTAGATGAGATGAACTAGATGAGGTGAACTAGATGAGGTGAACTAGATGAGGTGAATTAGATGAAGTGAACTAGATGAGGTGAATTAGATGAGGTGAACTAGATGAGGTGAACTAGATGAGGTGAACTAGATGAGGTGAACTAGATGAGGTGAATTAGATGAGGTGAACTAGATGAGGTGAACTAGATGAGGTGAACTAGATGAGGTGAGTTAGATGAGGTGAACTAGATGAGGTGAACTAGATGAGGTGAATTAGATGAGGTGAACTAGATGAGGTGAACTAGATGAGGTGAACTAGATGAGGTGAACTAGATGAGGTGAATTAGATGAGGTGAACTAGATGAGGTGAATTAGATGAGGTGAACTAGATGAGGTGAAATAGATGAGGTGAACTAGATGAGGTGAACTAGATGAGGTGAATTAGATGAGGTGAACTAGATGAGGTGAACTAGATGAGGTGAACTAGATGAGGTGAGTTAGATGAGGTGAACTAGATGAGGTGAACTAGATGAGGTGAACTAGATGAGGTGAACTAGATGAGGTGAACTAGATGAGGTGAACTAGAGGAGGTGAACTAGATGAGGTGAACTAGATGAGGTGAACTAGATGAGGTGAACTAGATGAGGTGAACTAGATGAGGTGAACTAGATGAGGTGAACTAGATGAGGTGAACTAGATGAGGTGAACTAGATGAGGTGAACTAGATGAGGTGAACTAGATGAGATGAACTACATATGTAGATGAGGTGAACTAGATGAGGTGAACTAGATGAGGTGAACTAGACCGCCAGTGTTTGGGTACGTAATCAAATTAAATCACTCTGGAGAAGCTTGTAATTGTTCATGAACTGTAGCTATGGTAACTCACTTCATGGCTTTTTGTTGGGTTGGCTCACTCGGATCAAGACTTCGCTGGGTCAAAATCACGAATGGTGCTTGCCATAAGGCATATCATGGAATCAAGTTCCGAGTCACTCTATCGGATGTTCAAGGCATATTCTTTAACGACCATCAGCCAGTAGGTCACTCTTCTGTTTGACTGCCATAAGGCTTGTTGGCTTAACGATATTAAACGAATCGGTAATAATAATATTAAAGATAACAACTATGGCTGGTTTTTGTTACAGCTTATGGCCTTGCATTGTCCCCGCGCGCATGTGAAACAGTGTGCCCAGTTTCATTGTTGCTTTTCACTCATCAATTTCAAACTGTAAACCATTCAGTTTTCAGAATAAGTTCTACCAATGCATCTTGAAAATTCTTAACAATAAACTAAGATAGCCGCAAAGTTTTTGTAACATTGCTGCCAATATTTTCAACAATGTTTCACATGCGCGCAGGGACAATTACGCAGGCAATGACAGAGAACGTCATCGCTAAAATACCATCAAATTCAGTTATCCAATCAATGGATAATGTTAAATACTTGTGGGTTAATATTCGGTCAGTTAACTATTCGGTGAGTTGATTTTCGGTGGGTTAAACTTCTGTGACTTAAAAATTCAGTGAGGTAATATTCGGAGACCTACAATTCGGTCAGGTAAAGTTCGGTGACAATGTATTCGGTGGGTTAAAGTGACCACATGCTATGACCTATCCAGGGTTTCTTGTTAGCCAGAAACTTTTTGGCGCGCAGTTTGAATTCATTGAATTGCATACGGCCGTAATCGACTTTCAAAACAAATTTTTGATAACGAGAAAACCTGATCAAGCTATAACATGAGAAACTGTGACAAAGTGGCAATAGAAATCATGAGGGATAATACCACAGATTATGTATTTGATTATAAAATTTTAACAAGAGAATTAGATGATTTTGTTACAAGATATTGAAAACTCAAGATGTTTTGTTATTTTCAAACGCGGCATAAGTACGATTCCAATGGGTTTCCAACTCGACGAAATACGGATGGCCCTCAGTGTTGTCGGGGACTGAAAATATATATGTTTTCATTATATTATGGTTGTATCAAACAAATATGTTATTATTATTTAAAAATAATTTTCTTATATTGAATCTTGAAGGCTACATATGTATGTTGGATGGTGAAGAAAAAGGTTCTGTCCCCGATCGTTCATAGATTCAAATGGATCATCCACCCCTGATCTGCAAAATCCGGTATTTCCACTTTTCGCGATTGACTTTATTCTGATCCGCGTTGAACTCGTTCTTGTTACTCCATTCATTTTCTCTCACCGTAGTTGTATTATACATACAGGGTGGCTCAAAAAAAGGTTGCGCGTTTGAGCAGTTATTGTGAAAGTTGTAGAAAAGCTGTAGGATTGCGGTATAGCGCATTCGAAAGAGTATGTTTTTGCCTACAAAATTATGTGTGACTTATGTTTCATTCGAATTTTTTCCGATTTTACAAGTCAACTTGAGAAAAATCTTAGTTTTTGCCTAATTTTTGCTGAATGCGTGATGAAAACATGTTAAATAACTAAAGGAATTGCATATAAACCCAGACACACAACCATCATATGTGAACCAAAACATTTTCAAATAGATAGATGAGGTGAACTAGATGAGGTGAACTAGATGAGGTGAACTAGATGAGGTGAACTAGATGAGATGAACTACATATGTAGATGAGGTGAACTAGATGAGGTGAACTAGATGAGGTGAACTAGACCGCCAGTGTTTGGGTACGTAATCAAATTAAATCACTCTGGAGAAGCTTGTAATTGTTCATGAACTGTAGCTATGGTAACTCACTTCATGGCTTTTTGTTGGGTTGGCTCACTCGGATCAAGACTTCGCTGGGTCAAAATCACGAATGGTGCTTGCCATAAGGCTTATCATGGAATCAAGTTCCGAGTCACTCTATCGGATGTTCAAGGCATATTCTTTAACGACCATCAGCCAGTAGGTCACTCTTCTGTTTGACTGCCATAAGGCTTGTTGGCTTAACGATATTAAACGAATCGGTAATAATAATATTAAAGATAACAACTATGGCTGGTTTTTGTTACAGCTTATGGCCTTGCATTGTCCCCGCGCGCATGTGAAACAGTGTGCCCAGTTTCATTGTTGCTTTTCACTCATCAATTTCAAACTGTAAACCATTCAGTTTTCAGAATAAGTTCTACCAATGCATCTTGAAAATTCTTAACAATAAACTAAGATAGCCGCAAAGTTTTTGTAACATTGCTGCCAATATTTTCAACAATGTTTCACATGCGCGCAGGGACAATTACGCAGGCAATGACAGAGAACGTCATCGCTAAAATACCATCAAATTCAGTTATCCAATCAATGGATAATGTTAAATACTTGTGGGTTAATATTCGGTCAGTTAACTATTCGGTGAGTTGATTTTCGGTGGGTTAAACTTCTGTGACTTAAAAATTCAGTGAGGTAATATTCGGAGACCTACAATTCGGTCAGGTAAAGTTCGGTGACAATGTATTCGGTGGGTTTAAGTGACCACATGCTATGACCTATCCAGGGTTTCTTGTTAGCCAGAAACTTTTTGGCGCGCAGTTTGAATTCATTGAATTGCATACGGCCGTAATCGACTTTCAAAACAAATTTTTGATAACGAGAAAACCTGATCAAGCTATAACATGAGAAACTGTGACAAAGTGGCAATAGAAATCATGAGGGATAATACCACAGATTATGTATTTGATTATAAAATTTTAACAAGAGAATTAGATGATTTTGTTACAAGATATTGAAAACTCAAGATGTTTTGTTATTTTCAAACGCGGCATAAGTACGATTCCAATGGGTTTCCAACTCGACGAAATACGGATGGCCCTCAGTGTTGTCGGGGACTGAAAATATATATGTTTTCATTATATTATGGTTGTATCAAACAAATATGTTATTATTATTTAAAAATAATTTTCTTATATTGAATCTTGAAGGCTACATATGTATGTTGGATGGTGAAGAAAAAGGTTCTGTCCCCGATCGTTCATAGATTCAAATGGATCATCCACCCCTGATCTGCAAAATCCGGTATTTCCACTTTTCGCGATTGACTTTATTCTGATCCGCGTTGAACTCGTTCTTGTTACTCCATTCATTTTCTCTCACCGTAGTTGTATTATACATACAGGGTGGCTCAAAAAAAGGTTGCGCGTTTGAGCAGTTATTGTGAAAGTTGTAGAAAAGCTGTAGGATTGCGGTATAGCGCATTCGAAAGAGTATGTTTTTGCCTACAAAATTATGTGTGACTTATGTTTCATTCGAATTTTTTCCGATTTTACAAGTCAACTTGAGAAAAATCTTAGTTTTTGCCTAATTTTTGCTGAATGCGTGATGAAAACATGTTAAATAACTAAAGGAATTGCATATAAACCCAGACACACAACCATCATATGTGAACCAAAACATTTTCAAATACTATTGTGATGTTTAATGTTAATTAAGCTGTAATTGAAAAGGAATCATTCATGGATACAGACTATAAAAAGCAACCTTGGTTGTTTAAAATCATTGAAACTGTCTTTCGGTTACAAATAATACTTTGAAGTGGAGCTGATGAACGAAATATAATGCATCTTTATCATTGAAAACCCAATAAAGTTATTAAAACCGACAAACGTGCAAGCAGTGAGCGAAACAGAGCACACAAACATGATCTCACTCTATTCACGTGTGCATGATCCGTTGGGCGCGCATTTTGAACAAAGATATGCCGCTGCTGCTGTAAACTTCTAAACCTGATCATATGGCATCATTTTGTAGACAAAAATATGCCCAATCGAATGCGCTATACCGCAATCCCACAGCTTGTCTACAACTTTTACAATAACTGCTCAAACGCGCAACCTTTTTTTTGAGCCACCCTGTATAACACGCTTATTATATTGGAAACATAAATTGCATCTGATATCTGTATAACTGCATAAGAAAACAGTAAAAACCCAAAAAATGTATGAAAACCACCGGTGGAAAGAAAAAATGTCTTTACCTGCAGCTACAGAATTGGAAGTCACAATTGACTTTATCCAGGGGAAAAGTTTTACAAGTTGAGTGCGCACGTTGAGCATTCGATTGGCCACGTAGAGGGGGTGCATCATGAAGAATACCTGTAATTAAAAGAGTTGAATAACAACAACAACAACAACAACAACAACAACAACAACAACAACAACAACAACAACAACAACAACAACAACAACAACAACAACAACAACAACACCAACAACAACAACAACATTAACAACAACAACTACAACAACAACAACAAAAACAACAACAACAACAATAACAACAACAATTAACAATTAACAACTACAGCAATGAAAAAAAGAGTTTCTTTCAGTTTTCATGAAAAAAACGGTTTTGGTCTAGCAATAAATGTTTTACTAACAAAAAGCACGCATTGCAACCAGAACAGCACTATATCAATGGTTGCTTCACTGACCAGCACCTGAATGTCAGTCAGTCAGTCAGTCAGTCAGTCAGTCAGTCAGTCAGTCAGTCAGTCAGTCAGTCAGTCAGTCAGTCAGTCAGTCAGTCAGTCAGTCAGTCAGTCAGTCAGTCAGTCAGTCAGTCAGTCAGTCAGTCAGTCAGTCAGTCAGTCAGTCAGTCAGTCAGTCAGTCAGTCAGTCAGTCAGTCAGTCAGTCAGTCAGTCAGTCAGTCAGTCAGTCAGTCAGTCAGTCAGTCAGTCAGTCAGTCAGTCAGTCGTCAGTCAGTCAGTCAGTCAGTCAGTCAGTCAGTCAGTCAGTCAGTCAGTCAGTCAGTCAGTCAGTCAGTCAGTCAGTCAGTCAGTCAGTCAGTAAGTCAGTCAGTCAGTCAGTCAGTCAGTCAGTCAGTCAGTCAGTCAGTCAGTCAGTTAGTCAATCAGTCAGGCAGTCAGTCAGTCAGTCAGTCAGTTAGTCAGTCAGTCAGTCTGTCACTCAGTCAGTCAGTCAGTCGGTCAGTCAGTCTGTCACTCAGTCAGTCAGTCAGTCGGTCAGTCAGTCAGTCAGTCAGTCAGTCAGTCAGTCAGTCAGTCAGTCAGTCAGTGTCACGGCCCTCGTATTAATTTGGTCTAGCAACCGTGCTTACGTGCTGTCCAACCTCAGAGGCGGGCTATGACGGTGGTGGATCGTTTCTGTACTTTATCAAACTCGCCAAACAGGAACGTAATTCAAGTGTTCATTAGTCGTAGAGTCAAATCAAGTGATATCAATAATATTACATTCGCTATTAATTATCGCAAATTATATCAGTCGGGTGTTGGTGTCGGCGACAGCGGCAGACGTATCGATATGGGGCACACTTGACCTGGCAGTTGACTTGAACTTCCTCGATGGTCGGTGACTCCGAGAAGGGCGGTGACCACGTTGTCACTGATACCTGTATTGGTTAACAGCCGGTGCCGCAGTTGGATAACTCCACGTCTTGATTAGCGTTCATAAATCGGCGAAGCCAGTTATGTCCGAATAGGTGGAGACGAAGTTACACCGTTTGGAAGGTGCAGATAAGGTTATGGATGATAAGATTACACCGTTTGGAAGGTGTAATGTAAGATGAAGATAAAGTACCACACCGTTTGGAAGGTGTGTCAATGGATTATAGTAACGTAGACGTTGTGCAACTATATAGTTATTACTGGCGATGGCACAGGTAGGTGGGTGTTGAAGGCTGCGATGAAACCCGAAATCACGGAATATGATTATCGATCAGACTACCTGATTGGTCGTATGGTTTGATTGAAACTAGATAGTTTATTGATTACTAATTTTAGAGTTGACCAATGAGACAGTTTATCGAGTGTTGTATGAAGACAATATCTACCTCAGTTGTTAGTTGTTACTCACAGCTCGGATGTACAATAATAGGAATAAGTTATCCGGGTTGCAGGTTTAGTATGCTTAGTTTGGTAATGAGTGAGTATCTACTTACCTACCTACTTAAGGAAGGGTGCGATGTGCGTGTGCGTTAAGCGTACACGAGTTTTAGGCACCGTCGTCTTAGCGAGAGACGCGTCAACGTCCGGCGGGAGAGCAAGTGAACAGGTGTGGTGGGTGGTACGAAACCACTTAGTAATAAACTTGAAAGATGACCTACTTATATAAACGGAGCTTATAAACTTGAAAGATGACCTACTTATATAAACGGAGCTTAGACTCTTATTGTTTACAATCTACACTATTATTTGAGTTACGATAGAGACAGCGAGAAGTAACCGGGAGAGAGATTACGGTACAGACGTATAACGAGAACGGCGGTCAGAGTGCCGATACGAGAATGCCGATTATACTGAAGATATTAGAATGTCGATATACGAGAGAATTACGATTAAGATGTCGAATCGAGAATGAGAATCCACCGGCAAGTGACTTCCTTTTATACTATTTGAAATGACATAAAAACTTGTTGACAGAGTCACTGCCTCTTGTAAAACCGGATTTCATAGCTAAAATTAGAAGCGCCAGGGCAGCTCAGGCCCTCGACGGTTTCGATCACCAAAATCTTAATACACAGCCGCATATATACTTACCTGTATTATCTTCAACACAGCGAGTGCGGGCGCATAATGGCGTGATCTCGGATCGGTGCCTCCGGCGCGCTGAGTCATTGCTCGTGACCGCGATCGTACGATTCGTATAGTGATCACGCGCTGAGTCACCGCTCGTGACACTGATCTTACGATTTGTAGATTGACTCACACGCATACATACCGTAGGTATATACTGTTGAAGATTATATTATCCTGTTCCTAATTTAAGTTATTATTACCTTAACAGGTTCGTGGCCAGGTTGATCACTCCTGACATTCCCCCTGTTGACGAAATGAAACCGTCCTCGGTTTCTGTGAGACTGGTGTGTCAGCTTTTCTTGTTTGTAGAATCCTTGATCTGCTCCGACGCCCGTACTGTGTTCTGCACGTGCCATTCTGAGCCAAAATCTGTGACTGCATACAAATACAATACATATATAATTGGGTAATTGGTGATGGGTCAGCAATTGGTGACAGTAAGTAATGGTGAAGAATGCGATTAATGGTCGTATGAAAATGTGTCATGGGGAAACTACAGTGCGTATAAATTTGTTTTTACCAGAGATAAATTTAGTTGTTGCTGCCGCAGGCTGCACAAATTGGCCGATTTGTAGAACCTGCGATGAAAATGTAATAAAAGCAATTGACATATTGACGTGGCCACATCAATGCTGTTAATTTGCGTTGGATTGATCTGGTAAAAAATGTTTATTTATTTAACTGAACAAAGAATCAAAGTCTCTACTACACTTATGTTCTTTGAAACGATACAGCTTATGGGCTTGTGCATGTAGTGTAATAGATGTTAAAATTTGATACAGTGAATGACAATGAATATACCGTATGCTAACATGAAACGTAATGTGCACGTTACAGTATCATGCTTGCAAAGGAGACAAAATTGTGATGAATACATGGTTTGAGCTATCTCAACAACTCAAATTTTGTTCAGTCACCTGTATTGTACTGGTGTCTTTGACTTCGATAACGGTAATTGACTGAATTTACTATCTCTTCTACTGGCGTAAACGAAAGCGCCAGTCAATGCATTGCATGTATGCATAAGATGTGTTTATCTGTTGAAATTCTGAATAACTGAAGATACTGCTGTTCACGGTTGTACTTTCTGTAACACGTACATAAATACACAAGGAATTATATATTAAACTTGTATTGCGAACCTCGATGCTTAACATATAATTATGAATAATCAGTGACTGAATTAAGGTGAACGGAATTTTTACACTGAAAAACGTATGGGGCTGAAATTGGCGTTGTTCAGAGGTAACTGGTTCATGCAATGACCGATTGGTCCTTTGACTGCTTACTCGTTATTACCTTAACCAAGCTGCTGTATTTGCTCGCCGTGGTTTCGCCGGGTTCCCATATTTCGCCTGGTTGTCCTGTACAATCGTTGAACTGTTTGATGTCGATCTTTGTCGTACTGCTTTTGTTGGTCGCGCGACTGTTTAGATAAGAGGGTGTACCTTGGCCTGTTTCTGAGAGACGATTAAAGTTAGAGTCGTTAATCAGTGAGTTTGTTATTTTACCGAAAGGGATTTCCGACTGTTTGTCTGAAAGTGGATGCTTGCAATTTAGTTCGGCTGACTGAGTTTCAATGGTGTTGATGTTGCTAACACATGTGGTGAATGCCAGCATAATAAGCAAAATGCGACAGGCTAAGCTGTAGTGTTGTAGGCGTATAGGTTTTGGAGTTCGAACAGGCTGCCTGATGCGTTGTTGCTGACTTGTCTCGGTGTGGCTCGCTTTCGTAGCTGCTGCATCGCTGGTGGCCTTGCTGGTTGTATCGCTGGTTGTATCGCTGGTTGTAACGCTGGTTGCGTCGTTAGTTGCATCGCACTGTACCATCGCATCTTTCGAGATGTGTTTGCTCGTGTTCTGCATTCTGTCGCTTACATCCGGTGTGTTTTGTTTAAGTGCTAGCTTTGTTGGTCGATTGCTCGGGCACATTACGTTGATTTGTGGTTCAACGTTTTTATATTCGTCCTTCACCGTCTGCAAATCGCTGTAGATACTGTTAATATGCTCCAAGCCAGATACCTGGTCCTGCAACTGATTAATGAGTTTGGCCTGGTTCTTAATAGTAGATTCCATGTCAACCGTGTTGTGCAGCGTGTTGATATTGATTTCAGTGGTTTTCAGTTGCCGCTCGTTATTAAGATGCAAACTGTTAACCTGGGATTGGTTGTACTCTTGGTCATAGCATTCAAAGAGTTCCCGGTTCTGCGGACGTCCAGTGAACAAATTAGCAGACATGTCGTACTGACGAGTACGGCAAACTAACTGTACATGCCCAGGCTTGTGGCAATAGAAACAGATCGGACGTCCATCAGGTGTCACAGTTGGTCGGGCAAACTTACTTATTTGTTGGTGTTCGTTTGGCCATGGCTGCTGTTGCCATGTCGGTTGACTGTAGTCTCCTCGGTTGTACGGCTGCTCTTGCTGGATATCGGCTAACACAGCTTCCAACTGTAGCTGATGCTTGCATGGCACCTCACACGATCTTGAGTGCTGCTGCTTTTCTTCTTTTTGTTTCTGCACCTTCGTCATATGATTGATCTGTTGTTTCAGCATGTCGTTGGTTACCTGGTAAGCTTGAATGATTGGGTTTGACTGATTAGCCTCCGGCTTTCTGTACAGCAACTCGACGTTTTCCAACTTCTGCTGCTCCTCCAGTGTAACTGCCTTGTATTTTGCCTCTGCAAAGTCCTTTGGCTGAAACATTCTCAATTTATTGCGCAATGCAGGACGAAGCTTATTTGAAAAATTCATCATAACCAATTTCGCGCGTGCATCGTCACCAAAATCAGGAAAACTATGCTGCACCAACTTCTCAATAGCCGCTGCGAAATTTGGAACTGTTTCCTGTGGACCCTGCTCACGCTGTGCTAACTCTATCTGTGCAAACTGTTCTGACTCTGGGTATTTCAACTTTTCATTGAGACAGCGCACTAATAACTGATAGTTAGTCTTCTCGGCCGGTGAAAGTGATTTGTAGACAGACAGTGCGGGGTCTCTCAGGTAACACGGCAGCAGGGCAGCGCGGCGCTCCGCAGTATAATCGGAAGCATGACAACATAAATCGAACATTTCCCACCAACTTTTGAAATCAACACCAGCTGCTTCACCGTGAAAATTTTGCAGCGTGTCGTTAACTGGGGTTAGAAAACTTTTGTTGTGGTGCTGGTTGAGTGCATTCACGACTGGATAAAGCTCACCTGGATGATTGAATCCAACGTTAAATTCATCTGCCTTTGTTTGAAGTCTCTGCATGTCACGCTGCATGTGCTCAAGAAACGGTGCCGTTATTTTTGATCGGTTGTATGATGGCGTTCTGAAACCCACAGCAAGTGCTGGGTTCTCTTCATAGTCAGCCATCTTTAAAGCCGTACCTGCTTGTAGCTTGGGACAACAATTATATTATAAAATGACAGTGAATCCAGTAGTCTGATGATGTCGGTAAAACTTATGAACTCAAGGAAAGAAAAAAATGTTAGAATGTTTTTCAAAAAATTTTATTACTGAAAAAAGTTTTTTTTTTAGTTTTTACGAAGAAAAAAAATTACATAAAGTTGCCTAACCTTTCCGACTCGGTGCTACCATGTCACGGCCCTCGTATTAATTTGGTCTAGCAACCGTGCTTACGTGCTGTCCAACCTCAGAGGCGGGCTATGACGGTGGTGGATCGTTTCTGTACTTTATCAAACTCGCCAAACAGGAACGTAATTCAAGTGTTCATTAGTCGTAGAGTCAAATCAAGTGATATCAATAATATTACATTCGCTATTAATTATCGCAAATTATATCAGTCGGGTGTTGGTGTCGGCGACAGCGGCAGACGTATCGATATGGGGCACACTTGACCTGGCAGTTGACTTGAACTTCCTCGATGGTCGGTGACTCCGAGAAGGGCGGTGACCACGTTGTCACTGATACCTGTATTGGTTAACAGCCGGTGCCGCAGTTGGATGACTCCACGTCTTGATTAGCGTTCATAAATCGGCGAAGCCAGTTATGTCCGAATAGGTGGAGACGAAGTTACACCGTTTGGAAGGTGCAGATAAGGTTATGGATGATAAGATTACACCGTTTGGAAGGTGTAATGTAAGATGAAGATAAAGTACCACACCGTTTGGAAGGTGTGTCAATGGATTATAGTAACGTAGACGTTGTGCAACTATATAGTTATTACTGGCGATGGCACAGGTAGGTGGGTGTTGAAGGCTGCGATGAAACCCGAAATCACGGAATATGATTATCGATCAGACTACCTGATTGGTCGTATGGTTTGATTGAAACTAGATAGTTTATTGATTACTAATTTTAGAGTTGACCAATGAGACAGTTTATCGAGTGTTGTATGAAGACAATATCTACCTCAGTTGTTAGTTGTTACTCACAGCTCGGATGTACAATAATAGGAATAAGTTATCCGGGTTGCAGGTTTAGTATGCTTAGTTTGGTAATGAGTGAGTATCTACTTACCTACCTACTTAAGGAAGGGTGCGATGTGCGTGTGCGTTAAGCGTACACGAGTTTTAGGCACCGTCGTCTTAGCGAGAGACGCGTCAACGTCCGGCGGGAGAGCAAGTGAACAGGTGTGGTGGGTGGTACGAAACCACTTAGTAATAAACTTGAAAGATGACCTACTTATATAAACGGAGCTTATAAACTTGAAAGATGACCTACTTATATAAACGGAGCTTAGACTCTTATTGTTTACAATCTACACTATTATTTGAGTTACGATAGAGACAGCGAGAAGTAACCGGGAGAGAGATTACGGTACAGACGTATAACGAGAACGGCGGTCAGAGTGCCGATACGAGAATGCCGATTATACTGAAGATATTAGAATGTCGATATACGAGAGAATTACGATTAAGATGTCGAATCGAGAATGAGAATCCACCGGCAAGTGACTTCCTTTTATACTATTTGAAATGACATAAAAACTTGTTGACAGAGTCACTGCCTCTTGTAAAACCGGATTTCATAGCTAAAATTAGAAGCGCCAGGGCAGCTCAGGCCCTCGACGGTTTCGATCACCAAAATCTTAATACACAGCCGCATATATACTTACCTGTATTATCTTCAACACAGCGAGTGCGGGCGCATAATGGCGTGATCTCGGATCGGTGCCTCCGGCGCGCTGAGTCATTGCTCGTGACCGCGATCGTACGATTCGTATAGTGATCACGCGCTGAGTCACCGCTCGTGACACTGATCTTACGATTTGTAGATTGACTCACACGCATACATACCGTAGGTATATACTGTTGAAGATTATATTATCCTGTTCCTAATTTAAGTTATTATTACCTTAACAGGTTCGTGGCCAGGTTGATCACTCCTGACAAGTCAGTCAGTCAGTCAGTCAGTCAGTCAGTCAGTCAATCATACCTGTGTTAAGACATAAAGGAATAGAAATGACTGCCAGCTGG